>JAJMJS010000020.1:10000-112842 GCA_030563665.1 Scheffersomyces broadrunensis | reverse complement strand
AAATAAAATAAAATAAAATAAAATAAAATAAAAAATAAAATAAAAAATTAAATTTTGTTTTTGTCTGTTTTTTTTATGTCTGGGTGTTGTTAAAGAATTTGGTCGACGATGGCCAAGGAAGGTTGGTAAATATTCTGTATAAAAAGTATGTGTAATGTATATATCAGTATAATATATTTCTTGTTGAAATTCAATTAGAATATTTTTATTATTATAAATAAATGAATCAATGACTTGGTTGTAAACTTGAGTCTGATATATTTATTTTTCTTTTTTTTTTTATTTATTTTTTATCAATACGGGCAGCAAAAAAAAATATTAAAGATTACTTCTGACCTCAACACATAAAATAGGGATATTGGATGATTGGGGGCAAAATTAAGTATGCGGTAACTAAATATATAAATAGCTATTTTAAAAAATAGCTTACTCAATGATGATAGAAATGGATAAGGTAGGAAAAGATATCTAGGGCTAATCTTGCAAGAAAAATCCAAGAAAGGACAAGATTAAAATATAACAAGCGAAACAGATTTTCCGAACTTGTATAATTAGTCTATATATATATTCTTTGGAACCAACTGTTGAAGAGATTGGGTAGGAATGTTACACTAGTAGACCAAGTGACGGAAATGAGGTTGATGATGGTCTGAAACTCAGATCATTCTATTTCACCAGGTGATAGAAAAGGCAGTTGAAAATACGACATATAATTATAATAAATTTCATTTCATTTCCATAAAAGCTCTGATCTTTAGGTGGTACATTTCTAACATTGACTGGTATTGTATTCACATTCCGTTCTTTCAATTAAGTAGTCTACGTATCCTGAACAATCTAGCATTCCCTATTAATAATACTATATATAAACTAAATTTATGTAATGTTAATTTACGTAATTTTGTTTTAGTTGTTGCATAAAAAAAAGTTTGTTTTATTTTTTTTTTTCTTTTTTTTTTTTTTTAATTTTTTTTTTTAAATTTTCTTTTTGTATTTTGGGTCTAACTGCTTTTACCATTCGACAATTATTAGAAAATTACATCTACTAAAACAAATTTTTCAAATACATTGTTCAACAAATAGTATATATACTTCACAAGACTATTGTGATAACTCAGTAGAAAATCAAAGAAGAAAGTTGAAAAAGTCCCAGATGCAAATGACTACCAATCAAGCCATATACAAATTTCTCCATTATGTCGTCGTCGTATTTTTTTTAGTGGTTAAAGGGTATAAAGATGTCGTATAATTTTCAATTTATTTTAAATTTATTTTGAATTTATATTATTATTATTTATTTAGATCAAATTAAGAATAATTTAATGATCCGAGACTTTCTGTCCGATTTCCCTAGAATTATATTACCTATTTATGAATAATATCACTAAAAAATATATTATTAATATAATAAATGTTCTAGATATCATCTGAGATGTCAAAGACGGGAGAATACGGTAGAAATATGAGAAGATGAGTAATATATACATATATATATAAATGTCAAGTATTATTAACAATGAGGCTCATACATAATAGTTTCAATAAAAATAAAAAAAAAGCACAATCAGCAACTTCTTAATCCATTCAAAATTATTCCATTGTTTAATTGAACAATAGACATTAAATAAATAAATAATATTTATTATTAAACAATTTGCGTACCTTTTTTTTGCGAAACTTTTTTTTATTTTTTATTTTCAGTAAATTAAATTTTTAGTGAGTGAGTTTGTGTGTGTTATTTTACCGGGTTTTGATTTTGCCTTACGAGCAGTGGGGGACAAAGAGAGGAAAAGGGGATGAAAATAATAATAATATAATAATAAAAATAATCATTAATAATATTACTCAGTTAAACATAAGCTTTTACTTTATTGCTTCATTATTTTGGATATTTCATTATTGTATTGAAAATGAAATTCACAAAGAAAAAGTACTAAGAAAAATAAAAAAAAATAATGCCATCAGATTTCATAACCAAATAACATCATAACCATAGCCACGGAGAACAGGATAATAAATAATAACAATCCATGGACATCAAGTTTCGCTAGATTTATCTATCTAAATGTCTGACCCCCATTCAAATACGTATTTACACACACGCACACACACCGTTAAAAACCCAATGTGTGCTCGTATGTGTGACTTTTCTTGTGAAATAATATTTAACATGACATTATCAAATTAATATTACCCGAATATATAAGACAATTTTGGCTTTATATAATGAAGTTTAACTATGATATCCCTTTAGCTGGGCGTTGACTGTGATTCTTGATTACATCACCTCTTGAAATAAAAATAGAAATAATAAAACAATAAATAAAAAAAAAAATGTACGATGAATGATGACATTCTGCGTCGGTTGTTTTAAGAAAAGGAGGTCGTGCGACGCCGCCAAAGTTTAAATTGGAATTGTTTTTTTTTTTCTTATTAACATTATATACTTTCTTTATTTGCAAAATTAGTGTTTTTATTGTTTTATGAATATCTTCGATTTTTATCGTATATAACCTTCTATCTAAGAATTCTTTAATACCAAAAGGATTAAGATATATATATATATATATTTATATAATCCATGGTGTTATGAGATATGCACAACTCCATAATAAATTAATCTTTTTCAGTTAACTCACTCAGCAAAAATGCTCGTAATTCACCCTTAGTCCAAAATGTATAGGGGTCAAGGATAAAAATTATGAATAATAAAGTGAGTAATATATAAGCAGTATTATATAACAATTATAATCTTATAGATAAGTAGAATTGAATAGTTTAAATTTTATCAAGCATAATTGAATTATATTTTTAAAAAGATAGTTTAGCTTGTTGAAGGAAGGAGTATACGAGATAAAATATTAAAAATGGCAACTATAAGACGATTTACTTGTTATTTATTATTTATTTATTATTTATTTATTATTTATTTATCTATTATTTATTATTATTTGTTATTATGAATGATTATTTTTGTTAAATTGGGAGGAGAAAAATGTCGTCGTATTTTTTTTTTTTTGTTTCATTTTTTTTCGCTCCGTTGTTTTTTTCTTCAACTGCTGACGATAAAAGATTTACAGATTGATTTTTATTTACTAGATTTCAAAATTATTTTTAATAACCTCTTATTGAAAATATTTTCAGACATTTTAATTTAAATTAGTCTTCTTTGTTTTGTTTGTTTTATTATATATCTGGCTACCAATTTTAATTTCTTAATTTTATTTATAAATTGTGTCGGCATCTTCGCCGATTAGATTTAGTATTGACATAGGGGAAGGTCATACATTCTATAGTTCGTGTACTTTTGCTGTTGTTGTTATTTTGTTGTTGTTTTATTATTATTATTATTATTATTATTATTATTATTATTATTATTTTTATTAATATTATTATTATTATTATTATTATTATTATTATTATTATTATTATTATTATTATTATTATTATTATTATTAAAACCTAAAAAAGCTTTACAGTATAAATGCAAGGTACATTACTAAAATCATTGTTTTTAATTTTTATTACATTCTATCGAGAGCTTTTATTGTACTTTTTGTTTTTATTAGGATTCGTTCAAATAGCATTAGTTATTTTTTTTTCAAAAGCATCGGTTGATCTTCATTTCACCATTATTGTAAATCAAATCCATCATTAATCTTGCTTATCAATAGGTATACCTCGTGTTACTCTTGCCTAAGTGAATTTTTTACGATGAATAATATATCCGGAAGCATCGCGTGATTTGAATCACGCCAACTCTTCATAGAAAAAAAATTTTGCTACTCTTGTTTATTTAGAACAACATCACATCCAGACAATCCCCACCAAAACTAAATATCATATAAAAAATCATGACAAATCACCCTAATGCCAAGATAAAGCAAAGGAAGCCTCAGACAGATGAAGAATATCAATACCAGAAATCACACTTTGAAACCACGGGACCCGTAATAAATACGCAAGATTGGTTTATAAATAATGATGATGATCAATTAAATAATCTTCAGAAGGATCAAAAAATAGATCGAAAATTCATATTAAATTCTATTGAATTACTTTATTTTAGACGAGAGTTTATAAAATGCTTAGATTATATTGAAACTTATGCAGAACCAGTGTATTTAAATAAAGATGATGATGAAACTTCAATTAATAATAAAAAAATTGATAAAGACTTTCAACTGATAATTTATATTAAATCTAAATGTACTGAAAAGTTACAACAACAAGTTTAAATGTTTAATCAAAAAAAATCTTTAATGCCATAATGACCTGTAAATATAGATATGTATATTTGTATATTAAAAATATATAATAAACTTTATTATCGTTTTAGCCATATTCTTAATTCAACATTACTGACCATACGTGTCTTATAAATACTATCATTAAAATCATCATCTTCATCATCTTCGTCCTCACCTTCTTTTTTTGCGCCACTCTCTTTAAACTCATCTAATACTTGTACAGTACCTGTTATAACATCAACTTGATAATGCAATTCTTGATCAAAATGTAATCCTATACTTAATGTCTTTTCTATACTTTTCCCCATACCTTTCACAACTATATAATTGATTTTCTTGTATTCCCCATTTTGATATTTCGTTTTGGCTCTAGTTCGAGAATTGGACGATATTAAAGATTTATCAAATTTATCTAAAATTCTTTGAATCTTCTTTATAGCTGATATAAATGGTGTTGAACTTTTAACTAAAAATGTGGTTTCTCTTTCAATCAAAGGTTGAATTCGTATGTTCGTAGTATGTCTGATGTGTCTTCCTTTCACTCTTTCCCTCTTGGTGCTTGCTGTGGCATTTGTTTCAGACATTTTGGTTGATTAAAAATAAAGAAGGAAAGTTACAAACTTCATGAAATTTTTTTGATGTCAATTTTCTTAGTGAGATAAATAAACTACTTACAAAAATAGCATTTTATTTTAGAACTTTCTTAACATCAAAATCCACGAGATCAACAAATCAACAATCCATTAGAATCCTTCGATAATAAGAAGATCAATCAATCGCTTTCTTGCTATTTTTATTCATTTTCATTCATATACAATAATATTCTAGTAATAATTAACTACCATCTCAGTACGCGTCAAAAAATGTCATACTCGTCTCAAGATTCAATATCCAGTGATTCATCGACAAGTCGAAAGAGATCATTTGAAGATGATTACACGGATTGCGATACTTCTTACTACGAATCATTCTTTGTTTCGCCAGACTCTAAAAAATTACAACGATATAAAATACATACTGAATTACATTATCATAGTATTAATGTGCTATTGAATTCTCAATTGCAGTTACAACAACAGGAACGGGATAAATCACAGCATAAAGATCAAGATAAGCTGCACGAAAAACAGGACGAACAGCAGTATGGCTCTGGCCAATTCCATCAAAAACCTTTCTGGCCCCAGATTAATCATATTAAACCGTAGTTGGCTGTTTGACAAATTGAGAGAACATAAGGCAAGACTTTTTTTGAAACAAACATAAGAAATAAACGAGTAGAGCTGAAGAGTTACATTTCATGTAATCTCGTGTATATTAAATATGTACTAATGCACATTATAATTTTATATAATTTGTAAATATTATTGTCTTCTTTGTAAATGCAATTGAAGAAAAAAAATTCAACTTTCTTTGGAGTACAAAATCCATAAATTTTTAAAACTTTACTTAATCAATCCATACTATCCTAAGAATGGTATTATTAACAAATAATCGACGCTATAAGAACATCCAAATCACAGCCAAATATGCTTTCAATAATTATACGATCAAAGCTTCAAAGAAGTATTCTTCTACCTTTTAATCAAACTCTTCTATTTTATACTAAGAATCGAAAATTCCAAACTTCAAGAATATCACGAATTAATCCAATATTCGAAAACATCATCCAAGATATTCATGAAGATGAAGATAGCACTAAACAAAAGCAAAACAAAAAACAGAATGAAGACGATCTGAAACCCAAGTATGAAAAGTTTAAATCATTCTTAATAAAATGTTTAGAAACCATCGGTATAACATTTAGCTCTATATCTATATTAGGTATAGCAGGTTTCTTATATCATAAATTTTATAATATTCATGTCCTTGATAAAATGAATCGATCGTTTGAATTAGGAGATCCCGCTGCTCAATTGGCCATGCATACTCGTACTCATGAAGATAATGCAGAATTAAATCAATATTGGGTAGAAAGACACCAACAAAAGCTTTTAGATGATATTATAAATGGATCAATCATAGGGAGATACTTCTTATTAGTTGGTGAAAAGGGCACTGGTAAGACTTCGCTTATTTTAGAATCAATGAAAAAAGTCAATGGTTATAATGTAACAATATTTGATGCACATGCTGATCCAGAAATCTTTAGAATTAGATTAGGTAAAGCATTAAATTTCACTTATAATGAAGATTATATTGGGTCGTTATTTTCCATTCGTGGTCCAAGAGATACAACTGCATTATTAGATATTGAACGAGCATTTAGTAAATTAGAAGAATTAGCAATTAAAAGAGTTCAAAAGATTCAAAAACCTTTAATTGTTATAATTAATAATACACATTTAATTAAAGAAAATGAAGAAGGAATTAAATTATTAGAATTATTACAACAAAAAGCTGAAAGTTTAAGTGGATCAGGATTAGTTACTATTATATTTAATAGTGATGATTATTGGGTTTATGAAAAATTAAAAAAATTAGGGACAAGGTTAGAACTTATAAATGTACGAGACTTTAATCGTCATGAAACTATTAATGCTTTGAAATATATTAGAAATAAATATTTCCCCAATAATGATTTATATCGATTGACTGATGAGAATTGTCATCAAATCTATGATTTAATAGGAGGTAGGCCACAACATATTACTCAAGTTGCGAGACATAAAGATATAATCCGAGCTTGTCATGAAATAATCGATCGAGAAAAGACTTGGTTGTTAAATCAATGTGGATTATTAGGGGAAGGAATGGATGATGATGTTATGGAATCAGGAAAATTTTCAACTAGTGCAATGTTATTATTACAAGAGTTTGTTAAAATGGATAAAGAAAGAATGAACACTTTAATTATTGATAAGCCTGATCAATCATCTAATCATTCAAGATATCGTGATCATCAATTGCCAGAGTTACCATTATGGAGAAGTAGGCAAATTATGACAAGAGCCGATTATATCCAACAGTATGATAATTTAAATATTTTCACTATAGATTCAGAATCAAGAGTAAGAGCTGATTCAGTTCCAATGATGAGAGCATTTCATGAAATTGCATTACAGCCTCATTTTAGTGAATTATTAAATGATTCGATTCAAAGAGTGGCAGATATTGAATCATTAGGTAGAACAAGAGAAATTGTTGCTAAAGATTTGAATCTAGGTAGTAACTATCAAATTTTAAAGAAAAATAGAGATGAATTTGAAGTAAAATTAAATCCAAGTATCAAGGAGAAGAGTGTCCATGGTGATTTCATCAATGCAGAGAACTTTGAATCATCTAATGAAGAAGATCTTCATCCTGACCATGATCATGATGATTGTGACGAGGATGATGATTTATATATGGAAGATATTGATAGAAGAGATACTCGTAAATGGTGGAAGAGAAGAATGAAAAACTTTGATGAAACTTATCTTCCTAAGAACTATAGTAACTCCATTAAAGATATAGATGATGATATAGATATAAGTAGAAGAAAGTAGGTACGTATAAATATTTTTTTTGCAACTACAATCAATGAGTGACTTTAGAATTGCCAATGTTCGGATAAAAGACCGGTAAATTTTTAAATGCGCGTATATAAAAAATAGTGAATCAGGGAACTAAAAATTTTATTTATAATTCATTCTTTCTCTCTTTCTTTTGTTATTAATAATCATCTAAATAATAAGACAATAGTATAAAACATAATAATAATGACTATCAAGACCACTCCACTGAGAATCAATACTAAAGAAGGTGCAGAAGCACTTATAGATAAATATGATAATTTCTTATTTGATTGTGATGGAGTTATATGGTTAGATGAAAAGGCAATTACTGGTGTATTGAGAACAATTGAATATTTGAATTCTAAAGGTAAGAAATATGTGTTTGTTACTAATAATTCATCTAAATCACGTCAAGACTATGTTGCAAAGTTTGCAAAATTGGGGTTTAAAGGAATAACTAAAGATAAAGTTTATCCAACATGTTATGCAGCAGTAGCTGCACTTAAAGATAGTTATAATATACCACCAGGTTCTAAAGTGTGGGTATTGGGTGATTCTGGCATTGAACAAGAATTAAAAGAAGAAGGATATATTCCATTAGGTGGTACTGATGAAAGATTAAATGTTGCATTTAGTGCAGATAATGAATTATTAAAAGTTGATCCCGAAGTAAAAGCAGTTATAGTTGGATCAACTAAAGAATTTAACTATATGAGAATTTCCCTGACTTTACAATATTTATTGCATAATAATAAATCCCTTCCATTTATTGGAGCTAATATTGATAGAACTTATCCTGGTCCGGATGGATTAATCTTACCAGCCGGTGGTAGTGTGGTAAATTATATGTATTATACATCCCATCGAGATTTTTTAAATGTTGGTAAACCAAGTACGGTATTTTTAAACACCATTCTTGAGCATAATGGATTTGATAGACTGAAAACTTTAATGGTAGGTGATACTTTATATACTGATATTAAATTTGGTAATGATGGACAGTTAGGTAATGGATCTGGATCATTATTAGTATTATCAGGGGGTACTAAGGCTGAAGATTTAAATCATTTAATTCATAATCCTCATTCTTTTGAAGATGGTGAAAGTTTAATACCCCTGTTTGTAATTGATTCATTGGGTACTTTAACTGAATGGTTAGATTAGTAAAAACTAGAGTAGTATATTATAAGAGAGATTGAGATTTATAGATGAAGATTGATAGATATATCGTTATTAGTTAAGAATAGACTTAAAGTAGTAATTGTATTTAATTATGCTACCAAATTAAATAAAAATTAAAATAAAAACTATGAAATTAGGGGTCACAAGATTTTGTGTACTATTCAAAAATAAATAAATTTTTGTGGGTTGTACTTTCCTCTAATTCTAAGCAAAAAAAGAGAATTATAATCAATTTAAAATTTAATTAAAGATTTGACCCATTTGGATTGGATATTAGATTGGGATTATCTTTATGATCTCTAGTATCATATATCTAGATACTTTAACAATTAAATATTATCAATTAAAAAGATACAAATTAATAAATTTGTATACAAAAATTTGATTTGCCTCCGCACTTTATAAATTACTAATGCTTAACTTCACTGGGCTGACCAAGAAAAGAGTGGTAAGATTAGGCGATGCCCATCGATCAGGTCCACTTGGGCCCAAGGGATCCGCAGATTACTTACAACAAGCCAAACAACAAAGAATTCAACGAGAAGAACAACGTCAACGAGAGAAATCAGCCATATTATTACAACATCAAATTAAAAAATATCTTTCATTAAAAGAAACAGGACAAAATATTGAATATTTATGGTTTGAAAAATATACCAATTGGAATGATGAAAATGACTGGAAAATATGGCTATCACAATTATCATATTTATGTAAATGGATAATACCAAAAGAAACTGACGATACAATTAATAGATTCATACAATTGTTGTATGATATAATAGACAAATCACCATTTAAACTTGATGATAAACAACAAACTATAATAATAAATTGCATAATAGAATTGATACGTAAATTTGTTATATTCAAGAAAACGGAAACATTAAATAATCTTATTATTTGTATTGAAAAATTAATATTAAAATATCCAAATATTGAAAGTAATAAGTTCCCACAATTAATAGATTCATTTACTGTCAGTCTATCATCAAACTTAATTATTGATTCAAAATATAAGGTCAGAGATATTGTATTAAAGATTAGTAGTACTAAAGCTATCCAAGAAATTTTTAAATTTTTATCATTACCAGATTTATTTGTTGATATTAGTAATACTTTAGAATATTTATTAACAATCAAGAAAATATGGTTACAAGATTCAGATGAAATATCTGAATTAGATAATTTATCACTAATTTATTTATTGGATAATTATTTGAAACTTCATGGATCAATTGAATTTGATGAATTTGATTTTAAAATAATTGGTGATGCTTTAGAAAATTTAAATATTAGTATAAACCAAAATGATGAAATTTCAACTCCAAAACAAATTGAACATGTTATTTCAGTATTATATTCATCGTCGTTCATTAAAACAGCAATAGCATTTTTATCAGATGAAAGAGACATTATAAGGACAAAATCTTTACATATAGTATCACAATTAATTTTTTTACATCCTCCATCAAAAAGTAAATTATGTATGTTAATTACAATTACGCCTAATGCATTTAAAAATTTATCAACTGCCATTAAATCTCATAAAATTTATGAAAATTTTGTTTCTCATAATTTATCATTGAAGCAAGATTATCTTAGATCTAATCAAATTATTGAATTATATAATTCATTTATAAATAAGAATGAAGTTAGGATATTTTGGGATTTCATTTATACATTTGAAGAAGTTTATTCTTATTGGTTAATAATTTCTAATGATTTAGAAAGTTTTCTGGATGATAGATTAGATCTTGATGAAGTTTCAAATTTCCTTGTATTTTTAAAGTCATTATGTTTAACATTAATATTCATTGGTGATCAAGGTTCTGAATTAATTAAAGATTACCAAAGATTAAAGACTGTTTCAATTGTATTATTAAATCAGTTGTACATGAAAAATTTTAGATTAAAATTTTTACCACTTGATTTTTGGAAACCAAAAGAATTAAAATTTGATATTGATGCATTGTTGCCAATAGTTGCTGAAGATGAAGAAAGAAGAATTCAAGAATTGGATTTAGTTGAAGATGCATCTAATGATTTTGGATCAATATTTAATGATTTTGATAATGATAATAATAATAATAATAATAGTAATAATCCATTAAAGCCAAAAAAGAAGATTAATAATATAAATATTAATGGTGATACAACTTATAAATTAGAAGTATTAAAGAAATTACCATTTTTTATAGCATTTGAAGATCGAGTAAAAATATTTCAATTTCTAATTGAATTAGATAAAGATCGATCAATTGTTGTTAATCCATTTTCATTTGATGATCGTAATAAATTATCAGGAACAATTAGACGTGATAATTTAGTGCATGATGCATATAATCAATTTCATAAAGCCGGTTCCAGTCTTAAAAATCAATTAAGTGTTGTATTCTATAATCAGTATGGTAAAGAAGCCGGTATTGATGGAGGAGGTATAACCAAAGAATTTTTAACTAGTGTAGTTAAAGAAGCATTCAATCCTGAATTTGAATATGAATTGTTTAGAGAAACAGAAAGTGATAACCAAATTTATCCAAATGATGATATATTTAAAAAAATTAATAAACAAATTGATTTACCATTTCAACAAGAAAGATTACAATACTTAAGATTTTTGGGTACAATTATTGGAAAATGTTTATATGAAAATGTTTTAATGGAAATATCATTTGCACCATTCTTTTTAAATAAATGGTGTAATCAGAATATGAAAAATTCAATTGATGATTTAAATTATCTTGATCATGAATTATTTATGAATTTAATGAAATTAATTAAAATGTCAAATGATGAATTAAAAGAATTAGATTTAAATTTTACAATTGATGAAACAATTGATGGTAAGAATTTTATATTTGATATTTTTCCACCCAATGGTGATAAAATTTTAGTTGATTCAACTAATAAACTAAATTATATTCATCAAATTTCAAATTTTAAATTAAATTATTCATTGCATATTCAAACTCGACATTTTTTAGATGGATTATTTCAAATTATTTCTTCAAGTTGGTTAAGTATGTTTGATTCATTTGAATTACAAATGTTAATATCAGGAGCAGAAAATGATATTAATTTACAAGATTGGAAAGAAAATGTGGAATATGGTGGATATTTCGATGATGATGTTACAATTAAATATTTCTGGGAAGTTGTCAGTGAAATGACACCTGATGAAAGATTTAAATTAATTAAGTTTGTTACATCAGTTAGTAGAGCTCCATTATTAGGGTTTAAAGCTTTAACTCCCAAGTTTGGTATTAGAAATTCTGGTATGGATGAAGATAGATTTCCAACTGCATCAACTTGTATAAATTTACTAAAATTACCTGATTATAGGAATAAAGAATTAATTAGAAAAAAAGTACTATATGCTATTAGCACTGAAGCAGGATTTGATTTATCATGATATAATGATATACATATATATATTATATATATTGAACGATTATTTAATAATATTTTTACTAATATACACAAACCATTTAAAGTAATAATACTTTTTTTTAAGCTCTCACCTTTCTTTTATTCTTTAATAATACTTTTTGTTTAACTTGTTCAACTTCAGATTCAGATTCAGATTCCATTTCTTCGTCTTCATCTTCACTAATCATATCATCTGAAGCAATCTCTTCATCTTGTTCAATAATATTTTCTTTAGCAGCCTTTCTTTCAGCTCTTCTTCTTAACTCAACTTCTCTAATCTTCAATAACACTGGATTTTCTTCAACTATCTTTTTATCGGCATTTAATTGTCTTTCTTTATTACCTCTCATTCTATTCTTATAGAAGGCTCTTTCTCTCTTTTGTCTTATTTCTTCAATTCTTGACATTGCTTTAAGGGTTGTTGCCACTAAATCTCTATTATATCTAACTGGTACATTTCTTCTAGCAGCAAATGTTAAGGTTGAATCAACTACTAATTCTTTACCAGCTGCTTTTCTAAATGCTTTAGTCCATCTTAATTTTCTTGGATTACGTCTTTGTTTAAAGGCTTTATGACATTTAGAACGGCAAAATCTAAATTCTTTAGCATCATTTCTAACGTACATAATCCCATGTAAAGGATATACGGGCGATGAACAAAAATGACATTGATAGACTCTCATATTTAAGTTATTAGTAGTATAATGATGATGATAAATGTGCTGATCGATATGTATAAGATATGTGTTAAATATGCAGAATGAAACTATGAATTATTAATTAATAAATGTATGATAACTAATAAAGAAAATGTATAGGAATATGCTATTAAATTATAAAGTAAAAACTCGAAGTATCTTGTTTCTCTTTCAAGACAACTTGTTTAGGATAATCTAATGATATTAAATAAATATTAAAAACTTGGTTGAAGTTTATTGAAGTTTTTGAAAAAAAATTATTAGTCTTCCCCTGTAAAAATGAAAAATAATTTTTTTTTTAGAGATGGGATTTAGAAATGTCGTAAAGATGTTCTGTACGACACTTGAATGCAAAATGTCGCCCTTAAAAACAAAGAGATACAAATTGTTTGCTTATAATCATGATCATTGTAATCATCAATTGTACAACCTAAGTATATGTCAACCAATCATGTGTGGTCTGGTTTAGAGGAAGAAGTAGTCATTATTATGTAGAATTCTATAATAAATATGTAACATATGTAGCATAATAATCATAATCATAGTATCCCCTACTCAAAATAGAAATATAAAATGCAAAAATTAGCAATAATTCAATTGCTACAAGAGGTTTTGTAATTAATAAGGTTGTATGTCTTAAATCTTTATATATTTATTAACCTTGAATAAAAATTCAATCGATCTGTAAGTAATTCTTCTAATAAGTCAAATTTCCTGCATATTACGATCAGAGAATTTTTTTTTATTTTTTTATTTTTTCTTTTTGATAATATCGATATCATCATCAATTTTTGTCATTTTTGCCATTAAATTCAGACAATAGTAGAAAAGATATATCTTTCCTTGGTCATCTTGTATATATAGTTATTCAATAATAATAATCATGGCTAATAATAATATTGAAGTTCCAACATTATCAATACCTGGTGAGAATACACAACCCCAAACTATTGATTTAAATCAGCAACAACAACAGCATAATTTTACTGGACACTTACAACGTAAGAAGGCACCAGAAGGTTCTGCAGAATGGTATTTTGATCAAGCCAGTAATTGGGTTGGTAGCCATCCTTGGATAACTGGTCTTGGGGTATTAGGTGTTGTTTATTTAGCAGCTGGTAAAGTTAAATCAAATCAACCAGGTATACATGGTAAAGCATTTATAAAGGGAGGATTTGGACAAAAGATGACGTCAAAAGAGGCTTTACAAATATTGAATTTAAAAGAAACAAATTTATCAAAGGCCAAATTAAAGGAACAACATAGAAAATTAATGATGGCAAATCATCCTGATAAAGGTGGATCACCATTTTTGGCAACAAAAGTTAATGAAGCAAAAGATTTCTTAGATAAAAGAGGTGGTATGAAAGCAAAGTAAAAGTAATATATATATATTTATATATATTTATCAACCCGTCACCCCACACACACACACACAATTTGCATTTTTTTAAAGAAAAAACATGAAAAGAGAAAATGATAAAAGTTAGAAGAAGTAGAGATAAATCCTTGGATTATTAAGATCTTGAGACTATATTTCAATGTAATTATAGAAGTAAATAAATTGTAAATAGTAATTTAAATTAAAAAATTAATTGAGTCGTGTAGAAATGAACAAAAAAAAATTATATGTGAGAAACATCAACACATACTTTTAAACCAGCTACACATTAAACTATTTCATTATTCCTGATCCTTTCCATTTTTAAAAGATATATATATATAATTCCCATTTAATCAATTGAGGTCCATTTGTTTGATTTAATTGGGATTATTAAGGGATTATCTTGTTTGTATTATATTTAATTGAAACTTTTTAATAGACAATAGTTCCCAATTTTCCCCCTATTATTTCCGATAATTCCCAGATCATATAAACCATCATGACAACCTATGAAAAATTAGTTAAAGGTGCCACTAAAATAAAGGTGGCTGCTCCAAAATCAAAATACATTGAACCAATATTAATGGCAACATCAACTGATTTAGCGTTGGAAACTGAAGGACTTCATTCAATTATGAAAACTCTACAATCAAGACTTCAAGATAGCGCATGGTCAGTAGTTTATAAACTGTTAATTGTAATTCATATTATGATTAGAGAAGGTGATAAGGATGTGGTATTGAGTTATTTAGTTCAGAGATCACCTCAATTACTTAATTTATCAACCGCAAATATTGCAAAACATAGTGGAATTAATAATGATGTTCGATTTATAATTAAGTATGGGAAATATTTGCAAACAAGAGTTAAACAATTTGAGAGTACAGGCATTGATTATGTTAGAGATGAAAGATCAAGTAATAGTTCGACTCAATTAGGTGGTAGATTAAGATCATTATCAATTGAAAAAGGTTTGGCCAGAGAGATTGAATCTGTTCAAAAACAAATTGATTCATTATTAAAAAACAATTTTATGGAAAATGAAATTAATAATGATATCTTATTAACAGCATTTAGATTATTGGTTAATGATTTATTAGCATTATTTCAGGAATTAAATGAAGGAGTTATAAATATTTTAGAACATTATTTTGAAATGTCAAAAGTTGATGCAGAACGAGCTCTTAAAATTTATAAAAAATTTGTTGATCAAACAAAATATGTTATTGATTATTTAAGAGTTGCAAAGCATCTTGAACATGCAACGAATTTACATGTTCCAACTATAAAACATGCTCCAACTGCTTTAACTTCTTCATTAGAAGAATATTTAGATGATCCAAATTATGAAACTAATAGAAGACAATATTTAGCAGAAAAGAAAATTAAAGAAGCTAATGGTGCAGCAGATGCTAAGCCTTCAACTCCATCATTTTCGCAACCTCAACAGCAGCAACACCAAGAAGTTCATCAAGAGCAACAACCAACCCAAGATCAAGCAGATATTATACAAAGACATAATTCTTTAATTGTTAGACAAGCTACTTACAATCCTTGGGGAGAAATTTCTGTTCCTAATGGCTTCACGGGCGTTCCAGTAGTAAATGGAGGTTTCCAACATCAACCTCAACAGGTGCAGCAACAGGTACAACCAACATTTCAATCTCATACTGGAGCACATTTTATTCCATTACCAACTATTGCTCAAGGTCAAGCCCTTCCAACTCAACAGCCCCTTAGTAATGCATTTACCGGTGCTGGGTTTGGTGGTTATGGTAGTCAACTCCAACCACAACATACAAATACTAATCCATTTTTACAGAATCAACCACAGCAAACTATTCAATCTGTTCAGCAAGTAACTCAACAGCATCCACAATTTGTAAATCCAATCCAACCATCCCAGCCATTCCAACAACAACAACAGCCACAAATAGTACAGCAGCAAATTCAACCACAATCTACATTCCAAAGGTCTGATTCCAATCCATTCGCAAGACTAAGTTCAAGCGTCACTGGGCAGCAGCCATTACAACCACAGCAGACCAATCCTTTTGCACAATCAAGATTTGCCAGTGATAGTCATACAACCGCATTCAGTTTTAACGGTGAGAATACACCCAAGCCAATTCAAGCTTCAGCCACGGGAAGTAATCCATTTAAACTTTCACAAACTACAACCAATTTATTTAATTCTGTGGATGCTCAAAATAAAAAGAATTCACAAAATCAACCACAGTTGAAACCACATGTCACTGCTGGAGGATTGGAAAACATTTTAACAATTCCTGTATTCCCAGAAACTCAAAAGCAAGCCGAAAAGGATTTCTTTTTGAATAACGCTAAAGTTTCTATCCAGCAGCAATTGGCAAGTCAATATCAACAACAACAACAACAACAACAACAGCAACAGCAACAGCAGCAGCAGCAATTCCCGCAGCAGACGTCAGGTCCATTTGCGGTTCAGCAGCAATTCCCACATCAAACCTCAAGTCCATTTGGTGGTCAACAGTTTGCTTTTCAACAGCAACCGCAATTCCCTCAGCAAACTTCAAATCCATTTGCAGGTCAACAAGCATTTGCACCTCCTCAGCAACAGCAACAGCAGCAATTCCAGTCTCAGCAAGTCCATAATTATGATGGGCCCAGTTTAATATAATTTCACTTATCAAATTTGCATTTTAGAAATATAAAAATTCATTTTTTTTCTTTTTATTTTTTTTTACTTCTTTCTTGATTTATTTTAATATTACATATCTTACACTAATTTCTTTTTTTATAGATTACCAAAAAATTTAACCCAAATAAAAATAAAATATATTAAAAGTACACTATTAGAAATGAAGTACAGTTTTAATTGAAAATCTCTAAAATCCACTCTGCCAAATTTCTTTATCATAATCTTCGGTTACCTCCGGATCTTCACCGAACTCTTGCTGCCATTCCGTAAACCCACCTTTTAATATCCAAACATTTAATGAAGAGAAATAAGTTTGTTTTATTGGATCTTTAATTGAATTTAATGAATTTATAAATTTTAAAGTTGAACTTGGACCCCTGACTTGAGATAATGCACAATGAAAAATAACATCATTAATTTCATTTTTAAGTAATTTATCTTGTAATTCAGGTAATGTATATACAAAATTTCCTGATGGAAAATGATAAGATCCTTTTATATGACCTCCAATATAATCTGAATCTCTAACATCAATAACTGCAAATTTCCCCTTGCCAGTTGGTGAACCTCCTTTAAACCAAGAATAAAGTGTCTTTGGTTTAATAAAGTTTAATTCTGAAATTGTATGTAATTTGCCCATTTATTTATCTAAGATTATTATAACAATAGAATTGAATTGATTTTGAATTGAAATAATTTATATCATAGATATACTTTAAAAAGTTTTTCGTATACAAAAGATCGAAGAAAGATCAACACCGCAATTTTTTTTTAGGTTTGTTGTTTCCCATTTTTTGATATTTTGAAAGGATCCAATTTATGATCTGATGTATTAAAATTATAAATACTTAGGTACTCTATTGATTTATTGTTTACAATTATTAGATAAGATATAATAAATAAGATCGTGGAGAAATATGGCTACATCACCACCTAAAAGTAAGAATACTGGTGATAGTAATAATGGCCTAGTTGACGAAAAACCCTTAACAAGAACAATATCAGTTGAATCAATTGCTCCAAAAATATCACAATTATTTAAAAGAAAAAGGAAGAGAACATTACATGATGATGAGTCTATAAATTCTACTCCCATTGATTCACCTCAAGCTTCAGACGCTGAAGATAATAAAGTCAATCAATCATCACCCGCTTTAAAGAAGAGAAAAGTTAAAACTAAACAAGAAGAAGAATTTGAAGAAAATGAAAAGAAATTAGATTTAGAATTACCTGAAGAATTAAGAAAGTTTAGACCTCAAGGGTTTAAATTTAATTTACCCCCAAAAGATAGACCTATTAGAATTTATGCTGATGGTGTATTTGATTTATTTCATTTAGGACATATGAGACAATTAGAACAATCAAAAAAAGCTTTTGAAAATGTTGAATTAGTTTGTGGGGTACCATCAGATATTGAAACTCATAAAAGAAAAGGTTTAACTGTATTAACTGATCAACAAAGATGTGACACTTTAAAACATTGTAGATGGGTTGATGAAGTTATACCAAATGCTCCATGGTGTGTTACAACTCAATTTTTAAAAGACCATAATATAGATTATGTTGCTCATGATGATTTACCTTATGCATCAGCTGATTCTGATGATATTTATAAACCTATTAAAGAAAAAGGTATGTTTTTAACAACTCAAAGAACTGAAGGTATATCAACTTCAGATATTATTACAAAAATTATTAGAGATTATGATAAATATTTAATGAGAAATTTTGCTCGTGGAGCAACAAGAAAAGAATTGAATGTTAGTTGGTTTAAAAAAAATGAATTAGATTTAAAAAAGCATATTAATGACTTTAGGGTTTATTGGGAAAAGAATAAAGAAAATTTTAATAATGTATCTCGAGATTTATATTTTGAAATTAGAGAATTTATGAGAGGTAAAAAATTTGATGTTCAATCATTCATAGAAAGTTCAAGTAATGCAAATAGTGATTCTGAAGATGTTCAATCAAGAATAAGTTCTCCATTAACTGATTTTGCTGCTAAATATATGGGAAATGCTAATAAAGATTTAAATAACAAATCAATATTTGCTAATGTCAGAGAATGGATAAAACGTGATGATCATGATGAATTTTCAAATGATGATGAAGACGATTTATCAAGTAAAAAAAGCAGTGAATTAAAATCGAAAATTATTTCAAGCGAAGAATCTAAATCAATTAAAAGTAGTCCAAAGAAGGGTAGAAGAGCTTCAACTACTAAAAAGTCAAAAAAAGAATTTTGAAAAAAAAAGAAAACAGTATATAGTTTATGATTTAAATTTTTATCTTATCTTTTGCATACCACATTTTTTGATATAATAATTCAGTTCTCTATTTTATTAATTTGAGTTTGATTTTTGTTATTTATATTTATTTTTACTTTATTAATGTTCTGAAATTTCAATTAATGCATACCTTACTTTTTATGAAACTAAAATATTTAATAAATTAAATTTTACGACAGCAAACAAAAAAAAAAAATAACGTGTTGCCATCTCCACTATTCAAATTATAGTATTACATAACACTGAATTAACAAACAATTTCTAAATATCATTCTTCGGGTGTACGAATGATATAGTACAGTAATAGAAATATATAAAAGAATGTCTAAGGCAATACGCAATGGGGATAAATCAAAGGAAGATACATTACTTAATTTAGAACATTTACAAGAACAATTAAAGCTTCAACAAGAAGAATTATTTCAACAGCAGCGTCAATTATTATTAAATGAACCTAATCCATTAAGCAATTATCCCAAATTAAATCAACAACAACGTCAGCCTTTGGTTACTTCCAATAGTTGGAGTTTCACTCAAGGATTAATAATTGGTCAAGTTAGTGTTATACTCGTTATAATTGTCTTCATTAAATTCTTTGTATTTGCTGATCCTACTCCTACAAGTTCTAAATCTAAGTCAAATATTGATTCTTCAGGTGTAATAGTTAGACGTGATAAAAATGATTTAAGAGGAGGAGATGGAGAAGAAGATGAAAAATTTAAAAACAACTATGTATCAACAATTTTAGAAAAGACTTATTATGATGTTGATAATCATGCACCAGAAACTTTAGATTGGTTTAATGTATTGATTGCACAAACTATATCACAATTAAGATCAGAGGCCATTATATCAGATAATATTTATCATTCATTAACCGAATTTTTAGAAACTTCAGAATTACCCGATTATTTGGATAAAATTAATATAACAGAAATTGATATCGGTGATGATTTCCCAATTTGTTCTAATTGTAGAATAAAATATAGTAAAGATGGGTCTGGAAGATTGGAAGCTAAAATAGATGTTGATTTAGCCGATACTTTAACTTTAGGTATTGAAACTAAATTATTATTAAATCATCCAAGACCATTAACTGCAGTTTTGCCAATACAGTTATCAGTTTCTATAGTCAGGTTTTCAGGTTGTCTAACAGTTTCATTAATTAATACTAATGATCAAGAATTTGCTGATTTAAAAACTTCAACTACTTCATCTGAACCATCAACTCCTGAACCTGGGGAAGGTACCCCATCTCCAACATCAGGTAGTGTACCTCAATCTCCCCAAGTTGGTACTGGTGGTAGTGGTAGTTCTTTGGGTGATGCAATTTCAGGATTATCACCAGCAATAGTTCCAGTAACTGGACCTTCAATGTTAAGTCAATCTGTATCAACTGAAAGTTATATATCACAAAAGAAGAATTCTTCCAAAAAGGAAAATGATACGATTGATGGTACGGCATTAATGTTTTCATTTTCACCTGATTATAGATTAGAATTCACGGTCAAATCATTAATTGGCTCAAGAGCTAAATTGCAAGATGTTCCTAAAATATCTTCATTAATTGAAAATAAATTAAGAAGTTGGTTTATTGAAAGATGCATTGAGCCAAGGTTTCAAGTAGTAAAATTGCCATCAATTTGGCCAAGAAGAGAAAATACGAGAGAACCCATAAGTAGTAATAAAAATGAACCTTAGCGATTATATGTATTATATTTATATATTTTTAAAATAAATATTCTTATATTTAAATTTTGTAATTTATGATTCTTTTTCGCTAAAAATGTATCAAAAGTACTAAACAACAAATTTCTAATTGCAAAAGACTAAACTTACAAGCATATCTTAAAGGAATTAAACTATGTTAATGCCTACTCTTTACTTAATATAATCTGATTATTTCATTAGATAGCCAATTACATTTATTCAACTTTTTAAAATTCATCACGTGGGCTCAACCACGTGGAGTCTAAGCAAAGTCGGTACATTTTCAAACACAAAATAATTGTGTTTCTACGTGAGTAGTTTAGTGGTAAAACTCAGCATTCCCAATGCTGTGCCCCGGGTTCGATTCCCGGTTCACGTATAAGTATAATTGTTTTGTATTATTTATTTTTTGTTTTGATGTTGATTCAATCGACATTTTTTTTTAGATTTTATAGTATAACACCTTACAATTGGTAGTCTATACCCTTCTTTGTTAAATATCTATTTTTTATATAGGCGTTATAAGATATGTTTTAATTATAGTAGTTATATATATAATTTTTGATTTATTTGCACGCACAATTTAATCAATTAAAAAAAAAAGAGATCAAAAAAAACAAAAATAAAAAGAAAAATCAAAAAAAGTTTTTGTGAATTACTTATATCAAATAGGTTCTTAAAACATCACAATTAGTTTTAATGGTAGATCCAATTCTATTGCTTGAATGTTTCTCAGCAACATTACAGGCTGATCAATCAATTAGACTTCATGCCGAATCAAAACTTCGAGAATTGACGCTTACACCCGGATTTTTAAGTGGATGTTTAAGTATAATATCATCAAATGATGATGGTGTTGCAATTGGAGTTAAAAAGGCGGCTGCAGTTTACTTCAAAAATAGAATAGTCAGATCATGGAATACAAAGCCCATTACGCGAAAGGTTAATGAAGCTCCAAAAGATTTAATAATTGATAATGAAGAAAAATCATATATTAAGAATAGAATATTACCAGTTTTAGTTAGTAGTGATTATAATACAAAACAACAATTAATACCAGTTTTAAGAACTTTAATAGCTCATGACTTTGGAAATTGGGAAAACTTATTAAATGAAACAGGTAATTTATTACAATTAGCACCAAATAGTACAAAAGATGAAGATTTTTCTGAATTATATACTGGATTATTATGTTTTGCAGAAATTTCAAGAAAATTTAGATGGATTGAAAATAATGAAAGATCTCATCAATTGGATTCAATGATAAATTTAGCATTTCCTTATTTATTAAATGTTGGTAATTCAATTATAATATCTTCAACTCCAACTAATTTTACTGAATTGATGGCTGAATGTCTTAAATTAATTCTTAAAATTTATAAATTTGTTACTTATTATGATTTACCTGAACCTTTAAGGCAACTGGAATCGATTAAAGATTGGATTAAATTTCATCAATCAATAATTAATTTAACTTCACCAGTATATATTAATGATTCATTATCAGAACAAGATAAAAATTCATTTCAAATTTCAAAATGTTATAAATGGTCAATTGCAAATTTATTTAGAATTTTAACAAGATATTCAACTTCAAATTCATTAACCAAGAAATTTAAATATAAAGAATTTCAAAAAACTTTTAATAATGAAATTATTCATGAATTAATTAATCAATATTTATCAATTATTGAAAATTGGTGTAATGGGAAAAAGTGGTTAAATAATTCAGCATTATTTTATTTACTTGAATTTTTAAGTCAATGTATTATTCATAAACAAACATGGTTAATACTAAAACCATATTATGATAATTTAATAAAATATTTTATTTATCCAATTTTATGTCCTGATGATAATTTATTAGAATTATTTGATGACGAACCTCAAGAATATATATCTATATGTTTTGATATTAATGATGAATTTGATAGTCCTGACATTGCAGCATTAGGATTTTTAATAACATTAATTCATAAACGATCTCAAACTACATTATCAAGTATCACATCAATAATTTATAATGAATTACGTACTTTACAACAACAACAACAAAATGATGGTGAAACTTTAGATATTGCTAAAAGAAAGGAAGGAATTTTAAGAATGTTAGGAAATATATCTTCATATTTAATGAAAGAAAAGAATAATAATTTACAAGAATTGGAACAATTTTTATTTATTTTAGTTATACCAAATTTAAATTCCAAATTTGATTTTTTAAAAGCAAGAACTTTAGATGTTATATCTAAATTTAGTGATTTAAAATTTTCTAATCCATTAATAATATATCAAGGAATTTTAAACAATTTTAATGATAATAATACAAGTTTAGTATTAAGTTTTGAAAGTGCATTAGCAATGCAATCATTTTTATCACAAAGTCAATTTAAATCAATATTATCTAATATTATTATACCTACTATGTCAAGATTATTAGATTTATCAAATGAAATTGATAATGATGCTATAGCTAATGTTATGCAAGAATGTGTTGAGAATTTTAGTGAACAATTACAACCATTTGGAGTTGATTTAATGACAAAATTATCTGAACAATTTTTAAGATTAGCGGTTGAAATTCATGAAATATCTCAGACTGATGAAAATGATGATAATAATAATGAAAATAATAATAATAATAATAATAATTATAATAATATTAATATTAATAATATTAATAATGATGATGATGATGATAATGCAAATGATAAGATTATGGCAGCAGTTGGATTATTAAATACTATGATTACTGTATTATTATCATTTGAAAATTCCAAAGAAATTTGTTTAAAATTAGAAGAAGTATTTTCACCAATTATTCAATATGTTTTAATTAATAGATTAGATGAATTTTTATCAGAAATTGGAGAATTAATTGAAAATTCTACATTTTTATTAAGATATATAAGTCCAATAATGTGGCAAAATTTTGAATTATTATATAAATCATTTAAACAAGATGAAGTTGCATTAATGTATATTGAAGAATTATTACCAAGTTTACAAAATTTTTTAATTTATAGTAATAATAATGTTGAAGAAATTCATAAATTACATTTATTTGAAATTATTGAATTAATTTTTAATTATAGTAATGATAGATTAGAATTTATTAATGGATGTGAATTAGGTCAAACATTTATATTATCATTAGGAGATAAATCAATTAATTATATTGGTAAATTAATTGAAATTTCAATTAAATTATATAAAGTAAGATTTCAAGAAAATTTTAATATATCAAGATTTCAATCTAAAAGGAAAAAGAAAATAATTATATCATCAATTAATATTAATTTAATTAATCTTATAGTATCAGGTCTTACAATTGATTATTTAACTACTTTAAATATATTAAAACATGAAGATGAATTATTAAAATTTTTTAATAATTGGTTTGAATTAATACCATTATTAACTAGAGTATATGATATTAAAGTAAGTATTTTAGGAATTATAAATTTAATGACAGGTAATATAAATGAATTAGGAGGAATATTAGATGGACTTGGAAATCAATTAATAATTTTATTAAGACAATTACCAAAATCAACAATTAATTTAGAAAAGAAGAGAAAAAATTTTAATGAATTTGATCATCAACGTGAATTAATTGAAATTTCAAATATTAAAGAAAATCTTGAAGAAGAAAAGCAAGCTATTATAAAAGAAGTTGAAGGTAGAAATGAATATTTAAATTTTTTACAACAAGAAGATTCAAAAATCAAAAATTTATCATATTATGATGAAGAAGAAAATGAAGAAGAAGAAGAAGATTATGATGATGAAGATTATGATGAAGATGAAGAAGAAGAAGAAGAAGATAATTTAACTGTTTTTGAAGATCCTTTAACTACTAATCCTTTAGATAATATGGATGTTGTTCCAATAGTTAAGAATTGTATTCAATCATTACATAGTAATGATTTACATAAATTTACTATTATATTTGGTCAATTAATTGAAGATGATCAAAGAATGATTGAAGAATTTGTTGGTAATTAGTAAAACTGTATAGAATAATAAATATATATATATATATATTTATATAATTATATATATATAATTATATATGTAGAAATGTCGTACTTGTCAATTTCTTACATAATCATTTTTTTAAGCAAATACTTTTTTTATTTTATCGATAAGCGACATTGGAATCATAAATTTAAACTTTTTTTTTTTTATTTATTTTTGACACACGACATACGACATGACTTTTTCGCCTAAAACGTTTTTTTATTTTTGTACACAATAATTTAAATAATTTAAATAATTTAAATTTAATTAATATGTATAATTTATATATTATATATATATAATAATATATGCATAATATATATATTACCATACACGAGATACATAAAGCAAAGCAAAGAAAATTATAGTAATTTTTAATAAATAAATAAATAAATATATATATAAATATATAAATAAATAAACAAATATAGAAATAAATTGTTAAACTTCGCTTAAAATGGTATCATATCCCTCAAATAATATTATATATATATATTGAATAATTAATCATATGATATCATAGATAACAATAATAATAACAATAATAATAACAATAACAATAGCAATATTACAAGCTAGTAATATAATTAATTGTGTATTTGTTTATTGTTAATTTTTGGTTATCCTCCTCCTCCTCCCCCTTCGCAACAAAAAAAAAATAAAAAAAAAATAAACGGTTTTAAATATGTTAAATTAAATGTATATATTATGTATATTAAATGTATAAATTATATGTATTGTGCCCATGTGCTCTTAAAATTAAAAAATTAAAAATTAAAAAATTAAAAATACCCACGTTTTAAACTAAACATATACACACGATGTTATGTTATTTAAACATCGTGTGTATATATATATGATATATGATATATGATATATGATATATATATATATATATATATGATAATCCCTTAATTTTTATTTATTTATTTTATTTTATTTTATTTTATTTTATTTTATTTTATTTTATTATCCATCATCTTTAACTAACTTCAATAATAATCACAATGAAATATCATTTAATTATACTATCGTTAACTTATTTATTATCATTATCATTAAGTTTAAATATCTTATTATCAACTACTGACTCTTGGGTATCAAAAAATATTAGATCTTTATATTTACAATTATTAGATCATGGTCATAATGTTATTTTAATTGCTCCATTATATTCTAATAATAAACCATTAACTATTAATGAATTTATTAAAAAAGATGAACATGATAATGATAATAATGATGATGATGAACAAAGTTCATTATCATCATTATCACAACCACCATTTGATGGAGGAGAATTTGGTCATTTATTATCAATTCATCAAATTTATTATAAAAATTTATATAATATAAATAATAAATTACCAAAAAATTTAATTACAAAATTTAATATTGAACATTTAAAACCAATTTTAAAATCAAATAATTATCAATTTGGTCATGATCCATTAGATAATCATATTTGGTATATAAATTCAAATTCAATAATTACTTTAAAATCAGCTATTAATATAATATTACCTAATTATTTTCCAAACTTTAAACCGGATTTAATTTTAATTGGTCCAAATGAAGGTATTGATAATTCATTAAATTTAAAATTATTAAATATAATTAATAATCATAATAATAATAATAATAATAATAATAATATATCGGGTTTAGTAGTTTCAACAATGGATAATCATCAAATTTATTATCAAGATGAAAAATATTTTAATATAAATCAAAAAAATTTATATAAAAATAATATCTTTACCAAGAATTTAAAATTTATAAATGAAAAAATAATTGAATTTATTAATAATTTATCAAATGATAAATTATTATTATTTAATAATAATAATAATAATAATAAAGATTTATCATCTGATAAATTAAAATTAAATTCAAATGATAAATCTTTGTTATTCAATATTCAATTTCCTTCCTTAAATCATCAAAATTCAAAATGTCAAAGTTTTAAACATAATAAACATAATAATAATAATAAACATAATAATAATAATAATAATAATAATAATAATAATAATAATAATCCTCAATTCCAGTATTTCACAAGTATTAATAAATTATCATCATCAAGTAATACTAAAGATGATGATTGTTTGATATTAACCAATAATAATTTGATTTCAATTAATAAACATCAATCACAAACTTTACAAGATGTTTTAATTAATGATTGGATATTTAATGATAAGGCAGAAAAAATTTTGGATGAATGTAATATTAGTGTCGAGGTTTTAAATTAAAACTTTGAGCAATAACGAAAAGTTTTATTAATTAGCAATCAATTATCATCAATCAAATCAATGATTTTATTGATTGATTTGATCGATTTGATTGATGATTATATAGATTATATAGATTATATAGATTATAGATTAATAGATATAATCCATTATAGGAATAGATACCTTATTACATTACCACGCGTATTAGATGCATTAATGTATATGATTGATATGATTGATATGATTGATATGATGATTCATATGATGATTCATATGATTGATATGATTTGGTTAATAAGTATATTTTTTATTTTTTATTATGTGATATCACATGATCAAAATGTTTTCTCATCGTAAGCGATAAAAAAAAAAAATATCCACAATATGGACCTCTGAAAAATGATAACAAATGATAATCAATACAACATACAATATATAATATATATATATGATATATATATATACATATATATTATATTCATTATATCACACCATGCCACAGCTTGTACCGACTAGATCTCGCTCATCCATCTATTCGAAATTATCATCAACAATTCTTTCATCACCTACTGTTACTCAAAAATTAGGTACTTTATCATGTATATCATTAATTGTTAATAAAATTATTGGAACTGGAATATTTCTGAATCCATCAATTATTTTTAAATATTTAGATGGAAATGTTGGATTATTCTTATCATTGTTTTTATTAGGAGGTATTATTATCTTTTCCGGATTAATTATTTATCTTGAATTTTCATTAAATTTACCCATTAAAAATGGTGGTGAATTAAATTATTTATTAAGAACATTTAATAAACCAAAAGGATTAATTGGATGTATTTATTCATTTTCAATTGTTCTTTTAGGATTTTCATCGGGCAATTCTTATGCATTCGGTAAATATATATTATTTGCAATAACTGATCAAAATGAAAATTCTGAACCAGTAAGTGAAAATTTAACAAAATTTATTGGAATTATTTGTATAACTTTTTGTATTATATTACATTGGAAATATCCAAATCAAGGTACAAAATTATTTAATTTCTTGGGAATTTTTAAATTATTAATTTTAGTATTAATTATTTTAATTGGAGCTTTGGTTGTAATTGGTATAATTAATTTACCTTCAACTAATAATTTTACTAATATTTGGCAAAATAGTAATATTAATATTAATTCAAATGATTCTTCTTATTCTTCTTCTTCTTCTTCTTCTTCATTTTATAATGTTTCAGTGGCATTATTAGAAATCATTTATTCCTTTAAAGGTTGGGAAAATGTAAATTATGTTTTAAATGAAGTTGAAGATCCTTATCATATATTAACAATTGCTGCTCCATCCGCCGTTTTATTAACAACCATCTTATATTTCTTAGTCATAATTTCATACCTTATAGTTATCCCCAAACAAGAATTATTAAATAGTGGTGTACTTTGTGCTGGATTATTTTTTAATAAAGTACTTGGTGAAAGTTTTACATCAAGATTATTACCAATATTAATAGCATTATCAAATTTAGGTAATGTATTGGTAGTAAGTTATGCTCATTCATTAGTTAATCAAGAATTAGCCATGAATAATTATTTACCATTTTCTCATATTTTTCAAAATATAAATTATTCATTATTTTTACATTGGTTTATAACTGTTTTAATCTTAGTGGGACCTCCACTGACAGAAATTTATGAATTCGTGGTAAATCTTTATATTTATCCTGGTACTTGGATAAATATTTTAATTACAGTGGGTTTAATTTATTTAAAATTAAATAAAAAGAAAGAACATTGGAATGAATTTAATACTATTGATCATTCCAATAAATCTTCTGAATCACCAATCAATCAACAAGTTGAGGATAATTATATACAAGAACAAGATGAAAGTGATGAAGAAGTTCAAGATTTTATCCCTCGTCAACGACAATCTGGTGATCATATATCACGATTATCAATTTCTTCATCAACTTCATTATTACCATCATCATCCCCTCCTTCCTCATCCAAGAAAATAATTTCGGCTCCTTATATTTGTATATTTATATTTTTAATATCAAATATATTCCTTGCATTATTCCCATTTGTGCCTCCTCCTAATAAAGATTCAATGATTATACCATTTTGGTGTTTCCCCGTCATTGGAACAGGGGTTTTGGTGTTGGGAGCTGTTTTCTTTTATTTACGTCCTTATGTTGGACTTTGGTTAGGTACGATTAATAATGTTAATGATATAAAATATGAAGAAGGTGAAGAATTTTGAAAAAAGAAAAAAAAAAAAAAAAAAAAAGCAAAAAAAAATAAATAAATCGTTATTTTAAATATGTAATGTATAAAATTAATAAAAAAAAAATAATAATAATAAACTACTACCTACCATGTTGAATTTGATGATAATAAAATTAGTTTCTTCTTCTTTCTTCTACCCTTTTTACCACCATTATTTATATCTTCCCGTTCTTGTCGTGCAATTTCTTCCTTGGCCTTTCGAATCATTTCTTCAGCATTCCAACCATCATCATCATCTTCATTATCATCATAGTTTTCATTGGTTTCATGATCGTCTTCATTCCGTCTAAGAATTTTAGTACCCCAAACCGTGGTCTCATACTCTTGATCATCAACACCATCTACTGTATCTACTTCTACTTCTTCTTCTTCCTTTTCCTTTTCCTTTTCCTTTTCCTGGGGTTGTTGACGATGATCAATTATTGATATATTCCCAAACCCAAAATCTTGTGAATATTGACTACTATATTCATCAGAATTTGGACTTTCACTATTCTCCTGAATAAAGAAATTTCTAGTTTTAATTTCTTCTTCATTTATTGCTCGTTCTTTATCACGTTCTTCTCGTTTGAATTTTTTAATTGATAATTTACTTCTCTTAATTAAATCATCCTTAAATTTATTCCAGGTTTCATCATGAATTTTCCCCTTCCAATCACATTCTAAAAATCCTAATTGGGTTCCAATGGGTAAATGCAGAAGATATTTATATTTATTGATTGAATTATCTTCCGTGAATTCTTCATATTTAATATTCTCAATCTTTACAACTATCGAAGATGGGAAATTCGCATAACTTTCATTGAAATTACTCTTTAATACTTTAATATCTAATGCCGATAATGTATAAGTAGTATTGGTATCAAATCCAGTCTGATAATAATAATACGATTTAACATTATTATTATTATTAGTAGTAGTAGTAGATACCGGTGGTATTATAGTTGAAGGTTTAACTAAATCATCTTCTTCCACTTTTAATCGATTTATCCAATATTCAATTTCTTTATCAATATGATTTAACGACATTTGAACATACTTATAACTTTCATTATATAATAATTTTTCTTCTTCATAAGTTTCATGAATTTGTTTCTTTTCAAGTTCATAATTATTAATTAAATAATTTAAATTACCTTTAAAAATTCGACCATATTTTAAATAATTTGGATTCTCTTCATCAATCCAAGGAAAATTACCAATTATTTTATGATATTCTTCATTAAACTTCGGTAATGGGATTAATTTATTTTCTGGTTTTGACATTAAAGTTAAAACAACTTCATCATTAACTTTTGGAATTTCAAATCGACTATCAATATTATTAATTAATACTGGTTTAATTTCATGATTTCTTATAATCGATAAACATAATGGACATTCACGATATTTTTCAATAACTGCCAGTGATTCTCTCTTTTTAGCCTCTGGTACTTCACTATCTAATAATGATAATAAACATTTTAAACAAACTATATGACCACAAGATGTAATCATTCTAGGTGCTATGAGATCATCACTAAGACATATAGGACACGAAGAATTCCCCTTTGGAACAATGATTCTAATGATATCTTTAATATCAACAGGTATATTTGGATCAAGTTCTTGAGCTCTATAATCTTGAGTATAATCAACGACAAATTTATAATTCACGTTAATAAAAGTCATACCCTTTAATTGAGTTTTTTGATTATTGGTATAATTATAATTATAATTATAACTATTATTATGATGATGATGATTACTACTATTATTATGATTATTACGTGATTTACTATTACTACCACGTCTTTTACCCTTGGATTGATGATTAGTATAAAATTCTTCCAGGTCACGATATGATTGAAATTCAAATAAATGATCAACAGTAATATTGTTCTTTTTCAACATCAGTTGATAATCAGCTTCATTATATTCTTTATTATTATTGCTATTATTTGGTGATTTTTGTTTTTGTCTTACTCGTGGTTTTTGTTTCTGACTTTGTTTTTGACTACTTTGATATAAATTTTGTCTGATTTTCTCATTACCAGATATACTACCAGTACTACTGGTGGATGATTTGATACTAATATTGCTATCTACTTTAGTAATCATATTTGACAAATTATTATTGCTCATATCAATATTTTCATATTTTTTTTGTTACTAATATATAATAACAAATCAACAAAATTTTAAACAAACAATCAAAAAGTTGAAGCTTTTAATGGAAACGGAAAACTGGATGCGAGGATATACGAATACAGAAGGGGTGCCCAATGAACTACCACCTCCTCAAGGTTAATTAAATCCTTGAAAGAAGTCTAAGGACTAAAATTTACTTAAACCAATAACAAAACATTTCCTCCCTCTTTATTTCCCCATCCCACACACTCACACAGTCACTCATATTTTTACAGTTTAGCTTTACACTTTTTTTGCAGATTACAAGGGTTTTACAGGTTATTTGTTTTTACATGTTAGAAAGTCAATTCTTAAAAAAAAGAACAACAAAATTTTTGAAAAACCCAATTATGCTTATAATAATCTATATTAAATCAATTATATCAAAACAATATGTCATCTTTGAAGAAGACAAACTTAAAGTATGTATCATTAGATGATTAACAATTGAATGCCTTTAACTAACTTTTTTTTTCCTTCTTTTCTTTTTAGCTCAGTTCCAGACTTACGAAAAGCAACCGATGATAATTTATCATCAGTATTAACTCAATTAGGATATGATGAATCATTTAAATTAATAGATACTAAACTAGCATTGGGATTTTCAACTGTTGTGATAGCAGGGTTAATGTTCTTGGTTGATAAAAAATATTCATTTGATGAATCTTTTAATGTTACTTTAATTTCAATTATAATATATTCCATTTTAAGTGCAATCTATTTCTTAATAAATAGAAAAAATAAGGATGTTAAATATATTGGATATAATGAAAAAGGTCAAAAAATATCTATTGCAGGTTGGACTGAAAAGTTTGATCCAATTTATTGTACAAAAATTATAATTAATGATAAATCAGTTATTGAAGCAAAATTTCCATTTAATAAATATTTTGATTTAGTTGGTTATTTTAATAGAGAAGCTTTTTCCAATTTGTTACAAGATGAAATTAATAAGAAATCTCAATAGTCTTTTTGATAAATATAATATATAAATATATGCACACTTTTATAAAATAAATATTTGATGTTTAATTATCTTTAATTCTTGTATCCATTTGTGAAAATTTCCTACAAAGTCTTTGAAACGGAATAGGTAATGCTCTTATTATAGGCAAGAAATTAGCATATAATGGTTCGCTTAATACTCCTGTATGACCTCTATCAATTCTATGTACAATTTTTCTTGCCAATTCTAGTGATTCAATTACTGGAGCAAAGAATGTCATGGATGGTTCAACATCTTTAAACATTTGAGTATTTAATTGTCCTGGAGTAACTAATAATAATCTAATCTTTTCATGGTGTGCCAATTCTTCAGTTAATGATTCATGAATCAGTATGGTTGCTGCCTTTGATGCGGAATATACCGATAAATTCTTTGGTGCTAAAACTCCTAAAATAGAGGATATTGAAACAATAAATAATTGATTGTCAATGTTTTGCTTTAAATGATTACTTATAATTGATCTTAAAATCCAGATTGGTGCAAGCGTATTAACATTGAAAACATCATGTATTTTTTCATCACTAAGATTTAATAACGATTGATTATGTCTAATACCCGCATTATTTACAAGTATGCTGATATGTTTTCCTTTTTCATTTAATTCTTTAAGTAATTGACTGAGAATTATTTTCAACTGATATTCATTACTTAAATCACACTTAACATATTGGATTCTTTCCGATATTTCTTGAGGTTCCACTGAATCAAGTATTATAACTTTTGAAATATTAGCTTGTAGAAACCCTTTAACTAACTCCAACCCTAACCCCCTGGATCCACCAGTAACCAATGCTATATCATTCTCGCTGATTTTCATCCATTTTGCTCGACCAATATCGATCTTGCAAGTAAAAATTATGATCAAAACGCATAGTATATTCGTTAATATGGTGACACTTGTGTGACATTTTCTGCTTTTAGTTAGTATATCAAAAAAATATAAAAAAAAAGATATCACTAAAAATGGAAACTTACCCAGAAATTAAAACAACCAAGCCAGGTAGAAGTATAAAAGGCTTGAGATAGTTTACTAAGCTATCAATGCTTAATGACATCTAAACTTTTGCATTTATCTTCTACACTTAATTTTTAAATAATATTTCGTAAAAATAAATTATATTTTTGTTGTAATATATATATACAGGAATTTTTTTTATTAAGGCTTAACGACACTATTATCATAATCATAACCTCTAGCAATACCTCCTCTTCCTTCTTCGAGTATGGCTCCTGAATCTTCATCGTCATTATTGAAATCACTACCTAAACCTGTCCATTGTCTATTCTGTAAATGGATTGCTGAAGTGGAAACCGTATTCTTAATAGCGATTGTATTGGAGAATTTTTTAACGATACTATTTGAAGTAGATGTACCAACATCTTTCCCTTGTGCTTCTTCTTCAGATGTAATACTCAAGTGATTTAATTGTCTTAAAGGCCGTGAGGTACTAATATACTTTCCTGAGACAGGGTCAAATACGGGAGGTGAATCATCATCTTCATCATTATTTTCTCCATTTGTGCGGTCTTCTTGTTTCTCTTCATTATCATCTAAATTTTCCAATACACTACTGAAATCAGTAATCCATTCACCAGTCCATGTAATCTCATCACCCAAAGCGAGCAATAATTCATAGGGCGTAACTATAGGTTTGAAATACTCATTGTTTTGATCAACTATAATACCTTGATGATCACAACCTAATATACACCACATATCTATACTTTCAAAATTGGCTAATTTTGCAACATTGGGTTTACCAACAACAAATATATAATGTTTCTTGCCTGCCTCCTTTATTTTTTGACCAATCTTGTTTATTAATTTCTTTGTATTAGTTAAGGATAATGTATTTACCAATAAACCAATAGTTCCAGCTGTACGAGCAACATGCATGTATCTATAACGACGCATTAAATTGGGGAAAGGACCTTGTGAAATTGCATCATTGGCGTATATAGAGACTGATTTAAAAGTGGTAGTAAGTTGTAGTAGCCTTGGAGTTTCTGGAACAGTAAGATGAAATAAATCATATTCATTAAGAATTGAACTATCATAATATTCGGCCCTTTCAAGCCCTATTATAGTTCTATTAAGTATTATGAATTCATTTTCTGTCACCTTTTCTGGCGTGTATCCTATAATTGTTGCATTTGAAGAAGGACCTAATCTTAAATCGGCATATACTAAGGATTTGTAATCATCCTTTAATAAAGCATATAATTCTTTTACTACATATGTGTGTGGAGAATCTGCCATAAGAAAGATCTTTTGATCATTTTCTATTGGATACCTTTCTTTAAAATTTTTGACTAATATATCCATATCAATACTTGGCTTTCCAAAGACATAAGCTACTGGTAATTTATCGATAACGTTTAAACATGCATCTCCAAAATGAACAACTAGATCACTATTTACATGCTCTGCTGCAACTTCATCAACACAACACGGGGAATATGATGTGTCTGCTAAAATCCAGATGCTTTGAGAATTAGCTTCACTCAAATTTGAGCAAATTCCATTAGAGCAGCAACCATTAGATACTTGATCATTTGCTGTAATATTTACACAAGTTATACCTAGTCTTTTTTGTATTTCATGAACTATGGTAGCCGAGTCACAAATTAAAGAATCTGGAAATTGAAAGGTAATCCTTTTATACTTGCGTATGTTGGAATCGTCTACTTGACTTAAGAACTCAACTACTTTATCTATGGAATAATATTGATTTATTTTTTGTAGAATCTCATCTTGATCAGATATATTAGTAAGATTTAGATGTAATCTTAAATGCTTTTCCTGTTCAAACTTATCAAATTGGAATGTTGATTCGTCCTGATAAGTAGATAGCACTGGTGCTGTTATACCTTCAGATGACATTCTTAGATTGAATTATAATATTTATATTACAATTATTATTACAAAAATAAAAATAAAAAAAATTGTCTATATATTTTTTTAGTGAGCATCACAAAGATGAAAAAAAAATTCTTTTACTTTTGCATCTATAATTCACCAGCCCAAGTTGCGTCAATTGGTCTGTAAACAATAAGTCTACCTTCGACTAAATCTTTCAATATATATTCACCTTCCACGACAGTTCTGACTCCATTCACATTTTGTTCGACCACTTTGACTTTGCCGTCTACGTTTGCAGTTACAACTGAAGTATGATCTGGTGCACCAACGTATTGAGTTCTTCCAATTGATTTATTTTCAAATCTACACGACTTAAATTGCAAAATATCACCTCTTCTAACTTCATCTAGTTGTTGAATACCATCAACAAAGGTAATGGTTCCATTTGAACCTTCAATTTGAAGAATAGGGTAACCATGATGATAATATTGAGACACAAATGCATATTTACCACAACCTTTTAGTAAAGCATCTCTAGCAAGATCCCAACATTCACCTGATCCAACTTGTTGTCCGAAGTGATGTTCGGCCCAGCCTGCAACATATTCGCCATATTTTTCATTATAAGATAATAATTCAGCTTTAGTTGGAATCTTACTAGTAAGAGGTGAAGGAACAAACTCAGTAATTTCAACCTTAGGTTGAGTTGAATTGTTACTAGTCCACGAGAATTTATATTTGAGAATTGACAAATCCTTTAATCTTAGACTGATCAAACGGTCGTATGAAGAAATTGAGCCGGAAGTTGAATATTGATAAGATGTTGTATAATTCAAACCTCTAAGATCTGATGGTAAATTTAAACTGCCAGATAAGTCACTAAACCACCCAGTTTCTAATTCAAGATTAAAATTAGGAGGACCAGCAGGTTTCTGTGAAGGTGCAAGAGTATAATTCCTTGATGGTGGCGGTGGTGGAACTGGACTTGCAACTCTAGCAATAGGCTTTTCTGGAAAATCGGGCTTAGCTGGGATTTGCGGTTTATGCTTGTGTGGTATCTCTGGCTTTGGTTTTGTGATTGGAGGTGATGTCTTTTGATTGCTCGTATCTCCTTTCTTCAATTGATTATTCAAAAGTTCTCTGAATGCAATATTCTCTGAAGACTCTTCTCTCTTAACATTGGGCTTCGCAGCAACAGGTGGTGGGACCTTCGGAACCTTAGCTTCAACATTGTGTTCTGATGTAATCGATGACCTAGCAAATCTTTGAGATATCTCGGCAGCAAAATTTGGTTGACCAACTGGCATTCTCTTAGGAATTTCTTCTTCGATCACGGTATATGGAGGGGGCGAAGGTTCATGAATGGACAAATTTGATGGTTTCTTGATAGGCTTTGGAGGCGGAGCCTTTTTATGAGTTAAAGGGGTGGAAACACCGTGTATTCTCGTTGGATCAGCTGAAGAAGAAACTCCTTGGAGTGGTGCTGTAGGCAGATCTTGAGAACTATCTTCTCTGTGTTCAGGCTTTGTTAATTTCTTTGGTTTTGGTGGGGGAGCGTGTGGTTGTGAATCAGCTACTTCCGGCTTTTCGTTCACTATTCTGTGTTCAGTTGGACCTCTGTAAATTTGGGGAGGAGGGAGGAATGTTTTGGGTGGACTTGCGACTGGGTTGTTAACCAATGGAGGGCTGGAAGTAGCAGTAGCATCCCTAGGAGGAAGTGATGGAAGTGATGGAGGGTGAACGGGTGCAACCTTTGGGAAACGTGGATGTGGAATTGCATCGCCAGGTCCTCGGTAAATTTGTGGAGGTGGTGGTCCAACTTTACTCATATCAATTTCTAAGAAGTTTGCTTTCTTTGGCACTGTAGACGCAGCGTTGACTCCCATTTGTCTTTCCTTTGTAGTACTAGGAGCCGCATACTTGGGCTTGACTGGTTGAACAGTGACTTCTGCGGTACCTCTACCTTTATGAACTGGCGGAGCTGAAAAAGAAGTTGGATCTGGAAGAACAGTTTTAGGCTTTGGTTCTTCCTCTTGTTCAGCTTCCACGTGAATTCCAAAGTTAAATTTAGGGCGCCTTTCAGCCTCATTGTTTTCATTTCCTATTTCTTGCTGTGGTTGATACACTGGTGCACCATTGAAACCAACTTGTGCTGGCTGAGTTGGTTGAACTGGTTGAACTGGTTGAATGGGCGGTTGGTGATAAGGAGAATCGTAAGTAAGTGAATCATTTCCAGTGATTGGAACAGCACCGTACGGAGTGAAAGCAGGAGCAGCATTGGTTCTATCAGGAGGTGGAGGGGGTACGGCATTTTGACCTGGCTGAAATTGCTGTTGCTGAGGTGCTGTCTGAGGCTGCTGTGGTGTATACTGTGGTGGTGTATATTGTTGTTGCTGGAACTGTTGTTGAGGTGGTTGTTGGAATTGTTGTTGTGGTGGCTGTTGGAACTGTTGCTGCTGGGGTTGTTGAAATTGTTGCTGCTGAGGTTGTTGAAACTGTTGTTGTTGGGGAATAGCTTGCGGAGTCTGTGGAGTCTGCGAAGGTTTAAATACTTGACTTACTGCTTGACTAGCTGCTTGCTGGACTCCCAATTGGACGCCTTGCAGAATACCCAGTTGTATAGCCAGCAGAAATTTATCTTCAATAGTAGACAGCTGAGAAGCATTTCCTTGTTGTTGTGGTGGCGGTTGATATTGAGGTGCTGTTTGTGATGAAAACGAATTTTGTGTTAGTTGTTGTGCTTGAGGCTGTTGAAATTGCTGCTGTTGAGCAGGCTGTTGATAGTTTTGCTGCTGGAATTGTTGTTGATTCTGTTGTTGATCTGGTTGGTATTGTTGTTGGTTTGGTTGTTGGTATTGCTGCTGATTTTGCTGTTGATATTGTGGTTGATATTGCGGTTGATATTGCTGATTTGGCTGCTGGTTCACTTGCTGATATTGCTGTTCGTTTGGCTGCTGGTACTGTTGTTGATTTGGTTGTTGCTGTTGATATGATCCATCAACGTTTCTCTTTGGTGGTGGTGGGAGGGATTTGAGCTGATCTCCACTAGGCTTTGGTGGTAATTGAGCTACTGGAAAAGTTGATCCATCTGCACCTTCCACTTGATCTTGACCTTGACCTTGACCTGCTGGAGCTCCAGATTTATGATTTTTATACATTTGATATCCACCTTTTCCCAATGCTTTGGTACCACGCCCAATCCCTTTCACAGTGGCCATACCTGCTGACTTGATTGAATCCTTGTTATTATCCCAGAATGACATTATTTTAGAAGCGTTGAAGAGAATTAATATATTGGATCAGAACAATTGAAAAAGATTCATAGCCGATTAATATTTATAGGGGAACAAAAAAAATGTGCCTCGAGATTATTGCGCATTTTTGTGTACACACATGGTTTACGCTAATTTCCAAAGTTTTATAAGCATTATAAACGACACTAACTGTTTCTTTATATATTAAATCTTTTAGAAATTGATATGCTGTTGATTAAATTTTATTTTTAATTCTATTTTTATTTCCAATCTTTTTTTATCTATATACCAAGGACAAATAAATAACTAAGAAGACTACCTGCAGCCAACCCAAGACTTAAGAATACTGTAGTAAATCCACCAGCGGCTTCCTTTTCATCATCACTGTCACAGAAATCTCTAACTATCATATAACAGGAAGTACTTAATTGACCATTAGAGATACCAAATATCAATTGTAAAAAAATGTACCATAAGTCAGAATTAATTAATGCACTAGATTTATCAGGAGAAGGATGAACGTTACAAGTGAAAAACAAAGGAATGAAAAGTAATCTTGAAATCGAATAAACAATTAAAGTTTGTGGATTGGTTATAAGCATACGTAATTGAGGATAACCACAGAACACACGACCCAATAAATCACCCAAATTCCAAATTAAATAAACGAATGGGATATAGATATCCTTTCTAAAAAACAAAGATTTGGAATCAACATGGACTGATTCAACTATTGATGCAAAAACTGGGAAAATCATAGTAATACAGAAAGTGAGGAAAATTGACAGAACAATTAATTGTAACTTATTCCATAATACTGTGAATGGAACATGAGTCTTTTGTTTCAACTCTGGTTCAACTACTGTTTCTGATTGGTTTAATGGTTCTTCCTCCAATAATTCATCTATTGTACGAACGTGAGCTTTATGATGGTTAGTCCAATAGACCAATACTAAGGCAATAATACATACCACACTGGCAATAATATAATAAACAAAAACACCATAATCCTTTTTAACATGAAAATTTTCATCAGTTGAATCAGTCTTCTTGTCACCAACTAATAAAATTGAAATGATTAACGCAGCTGATGGTAAAACACCTGCAACAGCTTGACCGACCATAACACCATTGGCATAAACACTACCCAATACATTAACGATAGCCATTATTCCATTTTGAGATAAGCAAGTTGCCATAGATGATATTAAAACCATAAACATTAATATAGTGAAAAATAAGTTATCATTCATGTTAATTAACACATCCGAAACACAAGATATGGACATAAATAAAAATACAAATATAGTTAACCAAAGTCCAATATTAACCCTAAATTTATAACTTACACCCTTTTGTACTTGAGATAAATAAAAATTATACAATGTGGATGTTACAGTAGAAACTACCATCATTGTTGAGGAATATATTCTTTTCAAAGTCGGTGAATGACTGAATCTTTCACCATAATATTCGGATGCAGACAAGAAAGAGTTCCATGGCCACAATAATGCAATGCCAACTATAGCATATGTTATATAACGAAGTACTGAAAGTTTCAAATAAATTCGATGAGTTAATTTAAACACGATTGGATCAAGTTCTATCGGTGATGGCAGTTCTTCATTATCTAAATCGTTGGAGTCCGTCGATCCGTGTGAAGGCATGGTCTCAAGTTCTATGTCTGCTTCACCTGAGTTAGTAGAATTTGACAAAACGGCAGATACTTCGAAAGTTTCTTTTGAGTTGTTGTCCATTATAATATCTTATCTATTTCTTCTTAATATTTGTGACGCGCTTTTACAAAAGTTGTGTATATAATTTTTTTTATGTTTTTGATTAGGGTGAAATTGCAATAATAAATACTAAATAAAATAATAATAATAATAATAATAATAATAATAATATAGTAATTATATACGATTAAATTTATATTAATTCAAATACTTCAAATGACTAAATAATTTGTAATTAAAGTATGCAGAAATTTCATTTTTTTTTTCATCAGTATCTTGTTCTTTTTTATACTCAAAGATAGCATCAGTTGACGTTGATTCTCCGAGAAAAACTTCGCTAAAGTAACCCAACAACAATAATAAACTCTTGGAAGTACAGTAATTTCTCTATTCAATGATTTTAAGTTTACAGTATAACATATCTATTCTGAATGCAATATGGTAAAAAATATATTAACCCATAATTTTTATTTTTGTACTGCAAAAAGATGAAAAATAAAAAGACAAAAGAAATAAATACTCTAACACTAAATAACGTTACTAAGAAGTAATATAAAAAATGACTACTGCAGTAAGCAGCTATAAGTCTATCTTTTTCAAGAACTCAATCCGAAAGTATGTGCTCCCTCTCCTGATTTTGTAGAAACAATTTGTCTTAATTGAGTCAAATCTTCAATTTCTGCTTCTATCAACTCCATTAAATCCTTTTCAATTTTAAAAAATATCCTCATGATTAAATAATTCGGCTCTTTTATAGGAAGCCTCAATGGTGATCTTTCAGATAGCCAATAATATCCGTTAGTTGATGGTGAAATAAATGGTTCTTCATTTTCATTCTCAAATACTAACGTCCTTTTATCAAGACTTGCTAGAATAGATGACCATTCTTGGTGAGTATATCTCTTTAATGGATTTTCAATTGAATCTGATATAAAAGGCTTTAATCTACTTAGAATTTGTAAAATATTAGTATAAGTTTCCTTTTGGTTCACCATTTTATTCGTAATTTTTTCTCGTATAACCTTCCAATCTTTTGGATGGTCATTATGTGTACCATCTAACATCTGACCAAAATTATTAATGAATTCCAAATTGCCCTGTATATCAGAACTTAAATCGCTAACTTCTTTTTCTTCTTCATGACTTATATATTTTTCAAGATCATCTACACCAATCAAATCGTCATCTTCAGGGTGCAATTCTTTCAGCATTTCTTTTTTAGTAAGATCAGCATCTTCTATATCATCACGAAATATGAACTTTGAAAGTAAAAAACTTAAATAATTAGCCATACCAAATAATTTATCCCCAACATTTGAAATTAAAATTGTCATTAATGGTACAGCGGAAACTGCCCAAGATACAAAGAAAACACGTCCTAATGTTGTTTTGGGAGCATAATCACCATATCCAATAGTGATTAAACAAAGGAAACAGAAATAAACAGCATTGAAATATGACCAACCTTCAGTATAACGAAAAACCGTAGCACCAATAAACCAAAATATCATGAAGATAACAATTGTAACAACAAGAGATACATTTAATTGATGAGCTTTTGCACGTCTTCTTATAACTCTCATCCTATGGAATGATTCTTCAGAACTTATTTGAGCACCTTCTCTTTTTAATTCAGTCACCTCTTTCATTCTTTTCTTTTCAATTCGATCCCAAAATATGGTTGGGCCTCCGGAAGTTAACACAACTTGACGAATCATAGCAATTAATAAACCCATAATTAAAACACCGCCCATTGATAATACTAAAGCCATTACTTTTGCCCCGGAAGTTTTCGGCACAATATCTCCAAGACCGATAGTTAAGAAGGAAACAACACAATAATAAAGAGCTGATCCATAAGTTAAATCTTCTATCATATTGGCCATAATGCAAGAACCAATTACACACCAAACAACAAAGCAAATAGTATAAATCATTAAAGTTCTTTGTTTAGTATCTAAATTGAAAGTTGCAGGATATTTATCTAATTTATAACCAATGAAATTTATCAGTAAAGTAGCAGCACACCAAAAATAATAAAAGCAAGTGAATACGCCAAACCAAAATCCTTCTGATCTTGTATATTGAGGATTTTCACCTACAAACGATCTATTTGTTATAAGAACATCTACTAATAAAAAGACACTAGCAGATATAAAACAAAATACTGATACTGACTGACTTATTAAGTATTTGATAGTACCAGAAAAATTCATTAATAGTGAAATATTACCAATAAGACCCATTGCTAATGATAATGAATTTAGAATGGTCATAGCATAACTATCTTTAATTTCTAGTCCAGTAGATATATCTACTCGCCAATGTTGTATAAGACCAACTATTGAAATCATATTAGCCAAAGGACCAAGGCAAGCAGATATAAGAGGGAAATAGGATGAAATAAAGTACCAAAATAAAAAATAGGCTTCACCAGGTCTTATTCTCATTGAAGTTACAGTTGATATAGGAATATCTAGAGTATTCTTAACCACGACTTCAATATCTTTTCTTTGAACTTTTTCATTTCTATTATGAAACAATAATGGTAGTAATTTTTCTTCATAATTATTCACGCTAAATGATAATTGTCTTTCTGGAGCTAAAGAGCTAGTAGCTCGTTTTAAAGTTTGTCCAACATAATGCATATTAGTCTTACGTCTTTCATGAGCTGCATCAGCAACTCGTTTTATTTTCTCACTAACAAATTGAATGTTACTCATATTAATGATAATTGCACAATAAAATAATTGATCATAGATAGTATCGTGTACATACTATATGGATCAGGGATTGAATGGATTGAAATTTAAACTAAAAAATTATTTATATAAAAAAAACAATCTGTTAATTTCAAATTAATTTTAAATTAGATGATGATCAATAAAAAAAAATACAATAATTTACGATAACGTTTTTCTGGAAACTAAATAATGCACCGAACAATTTAACTTTAACTATTAATTATTATTATATTGTTTAATAAAACAAAATCTAGATCATTTATAATAATTAAAAACATCTTTCTATCTGTTAAATTGTACACTTTTTAATAAGTCTAAATAATATATTCATTAAAGTGATTTCTATATACAGATTTTAAATTTTATTTATACATATACTTATACTTATAAATATATTAATATGAAAAGGGGATTTCATTCTTTAAATTCATTATATGCCTTCTTAAAAGATTCTTTATGGTATATCCTTTTAATTGTTCAATTGGAGTTTTTGTCCTTTCAGATAATATCTTTTCACGTTGTTCCAGGAATTCATCTGATAAAAGCTTGTTAATAATAATAGGCAATTTAGCTCTTCTATTCTCTTCTTCTGAAAGTGCTTTTTCCGATTCAATTAAATCTAATTTTAATAATGGTTCAGTAGATGGCCATGATTCAATATTATATTCGGCCTTTATGGCATTTATTTGTTTTAATAATGATTGTTTACTTTCCTCAGTTGCGGATGGACTACTATATGAATTGGCAATATCATCCAACTTCCTTAATGCATCTATTCGAGTAACAGTTGTATCTAAATTTTGCTTGTTCTCTTTGGTCTCTATCTTTTTTATATTTTCAATTTCTATAACTTTCTTTTTGGCTAAATCTTCATATAATGCAAACTGCTGACCCTTGTTAACTTTTATTTCAGCTATGGCAAAGGCCTTTCTCTTGGACACTTTAGGTATAGATTCAATTCTAACTATATCTCCTTCCTTACAAAGTTCACCTTCATCATGAACTAAAAAATCTTTTCTATTAATGATCTCCTTATGGATTCTTTTATCGTACGCCTTAGATTGAACTCTGACCTTAACAGTCTTTGCCATCTTCCCTTGTGACACCACAAGTCCTATAAAATTCTGTCTAGCCATAGTCTTGGATATCAACAATCTTCGAGCCCTTTAAGTAAAAGGATCTTTCAAAAAATTAAATTAAAAAAGACGACTGAAAAAAAAAGAAAAATTTTGGTGAAGAAAAAAATGTATATTATCCGGCGCACTACCTTTTAATTAACAACTAAATATTGGATGCAAAGTCAAAACATCGATTAAAACATATTTAAGTTTATATATAAATATATAATCTTCTTTCTATTTATTTATTAATTTCAGAAATACATTGTCTAATCTTTTCTATTAAAATGCTATTTTCTTTGGAATTACCAATAGTAATTCTTAAAGCACCCGTACAATTTAATTCATTCCCTCTAAATCTAACCACAACTTCATTTGAAACGGCTAATGTATTATATAATTTCTGAGCTACTTCATTCGATGGATTACCTTGTTTATCCAAAACTTCAACTAAAATAAAATTAGCATCTGATCCACCAATATTTCTACCAATACCTTTAATGGATTGTAATTCTTTTAATACTTTGGTACGTTGTTCAATAGTATTCGTCACATAATCAGACATAACTTTTAGTCCGGCATTTATAGTTGTGGCTCTGATAGCAACATTCGAAGTTAATGAACTTATATTATAAGGATATTTCATAGCATTCAAATAATACGCCAATGCAGTTGAACTATAAGTTATACCTAGTCTAATACCAGCTAAACCAAACGATTTTGATAATGTTTGGAACACAACTAAATTAGGATATTGATTAACTAAAGTAGATACCGATTCACTATAATTTGATTGAGGATCTTCTGTAAAATCAATATATGCTTCATCAACAACAATTAATCCTTGCCAATTCTTAGCTGATTTTTCCAATAATTCAATTACATCAGAAACAGCAAGTAATTTACCAGTTGGATTACCTGGGGATGTCAAATATACTAATTTTATACTTGAATCATTAGAAACTTTGGATATAATTCCATCAATATCAATTTGGAATGAAGGATAAGTTAATGGAACTTTAGTGATTTCAACATCGTTGACAGTAGCACAAATTGAATACATTCCGTAAGTTGGAGGACAAATCACCATTTTATCTTTACTAGGTATACAAATACATCTTAATAATAAATCAATACTTTCATCAGATCCAACCCCTAAACATAAATTTTGAGGAATTAATTTATTATTATTAAAATCTTGAAGAAATTCATTTGGTTTCAGATTACGAAAATCAACAATTTGTTGTTTTAATTCAATTTGATGAGGGTCAGGATATCTATTCAATTCAAGAGATTTTTCTTCTTCTGACAATGCTGTTAAGGCTGGTCCAGTAGTATTTTCATTGGCATCCAATAAAACTCCAGTTTTGAAATCATCTCTTGCACACCTATATGGTTCAAGTGATAATATATTGGGTCTCACTATACGTTTTAAATCAAACATTGATAATGAAGTTGGAGATGATTATAAGAAATGAAAAGTTTGAAATTTTAGATTAACCGTTTTGATGAAAAATAAAATTAAATATGACTCTTTTTTTTTATTTAATTTATTTAGGCGCGATTAACCACTTTTGGTTAACTATGTATAAATTAATTTAATCAGCTAGATAATATATATATATATCAATTAATTAATTAAATGCATTAGCTGAAAAGAATTCTCTTTCCATAGATGTTGATATAGAATCAAATGTAGCAGCTCTTTTAACTTTTATATCGGGACTAGAAAATAGTGGCGACAGAAATTTAACATGAGGCGACAACCTTTCTCCTTCTTCTTCTTCACTGGATTTTTTTGCAACAAATTGTTCTTCTTCCATATTAAAATTTATATCCTGCTTTACTGGATTAACTTCATCTAATGATTCCAAATGTATAGGAGTGAGTGACAAATCACTTGTGCCAACATTACCGAATATATCTTTAAAAAGCTGTTTAACGTATCTTTGTGGTGATGAATCTCGTTTATTAATTGTCTTTTTATCTTCACTATAGTCTTCTAAAGCTTCTAAAGTATCCAAGTCTTTTAATTGAAATCTATGACTTCTTGGTGAAAATACGGTGTCTTCGAGTTTTGCACTTTTACTAGCAGGATAGTCATATAAATCTAATAAACTCATAATAGATACTTTTTGTTTTAAATTTGGTGATATTTTAACTTTTGTTGTTAAAGTGGGGAACAGTGGTAGATCATTCCTTTTGGATTGGATGGATTTTAATAATGTCTTTCTAATTGATACATGTTCTTGTTTAGGTTCTGCTATAGCTGATATATCGGGAATATCATCAATTAATTTTACCGTCAGATTCCAACCGAAGAATTTCTTAATTGACCTTAAATGACCATTTGATGAAGATTCGGGATTTAATATAGGTTGTTTTGGTGTATTTTGAATATTAACATTGAATTCAGCTTCTTTCAATTTTTTGGAATCAAATTGATTAACAAGCATTGAAGGAGTTAAACTTTCACCATCAGCAGCAGTATAACAATCATTAATGGTTGATTCAAATATTCTACTCCACCTTGATGCTCTTGATCTTAGACTATTAAAGTTTTGATTTTTGGAATTGCTATTGTTGTTGCTATTGTTATTGTTATTTTCATTGGAATTGAAATTGTAATTGGAATCATTAATATTTAATCCTATTCCTCTTGATTCAAATACGTCTGCAAATTGATAAAGTTCTGGAATATTTAAATTTTTCAAATCCGATGGGTCCAAACAAGTGGAAACAAATGAAACTTGATCATCCAGTCTATCTACCATCTCCAATTTCAAATTTGATAATTGTGTGGTAATTGAACATAGATGAAAAGGAATTATACTTGGGCGTCAAATTTAAATACTTTCTTTGTAATAAAACTTTTTTGCAGATTAATATTTTTTTTTTTTGCCTTTTTCCCTTTAAAATTTTGAACAGCACCACTAAAAAAAAAATTCAAAAATTAAACATAGCAAATACTAACAATTTCATTGAAATAATAAATAAATTAATAAACCAATACTAATATCATCCGTATTAATCTGTATGGAAGATGAGTGTATCAATAAGTTATGACTCAAAAACCAGGAAACTTGTCGTTCCTGAAGATTTCCAAACCATATCACCAGAAGTTAATGTGGAAATTGATCTTTTAAATTCATTAACTCAAGAAATAATAGCGAATGGATCAGATGTACCACCAGTCCCAACTGCGGATAATTTTAATAAAGATATGTCTAAAATGATTAGAAAATTATATGAAAGTGGTGTGCAAGCTTTCAAAGTTGGAAAATATGAAGACTCTGCAAAACAATTTTCAATTGGTATAGAAATGATTTCAAGAAGACATAAATTTGAATCATTCCAAGCTACATTACAAGAGGTTAGTTTATTTCTTATGAGTAGAGCTGATGCGTATTTAAAAACGAAAGAATATTTAAAAGCTTTTAATGATGCAGATATGTTAATAGGTATGATGATGAATACCCCTGAAAATTTCTTAAGAAGAGGTGTTGCTAATTATTTCTTGGGAAATTATGAAGCTGCTAGAGCTGATTATCAAAGAGGGTTAGCATTTGATGATAATAATGAAAGATTACAAACTGAATTGAATATTGTTTTAGATAAAATTTTAGAAGAGAATGGTGATCGTCTTTAATAGAATATAAAGTCATTAACTTTATTAAGTACCAAGGATAAGTGATCAACTGGCTTAGATTTATATATATATATATATATATATATTTCCTTTTAAAAAATAAATTGTTTATCAGTAATAAATAGTATCAGTAAATATTTGTTAAAAAATAAAGTAGAATGCGATTCGTATTTTCTTAAAAAATTGATAATAAATCAGAAACTAACATATTTTTACGTTTAAACAGTGGATCTGAAACAAAAGATTTCTGTATCCATATATTATTATCATGTCCCAAGATGCGGATGATGGCATTATCTACCTATCTTCGTCTGATGAAGACATGTTTACTGCTGCCGAAGATAGACCATCATTGTTAAGAAAATATCATGGTGATATGTCACATACTAAAGAAAATGGTGTAAATGAATTAGAAGGAAGTCTAAGAAGAAAAAAAGAGATACCTACAAGTACAAGTTCATCATCAGGCTCAACCAGTATACGAAATAGTCAAGGTGGTCCTCATTTAAATTCTGGAAAGAGGCAAAGATTAGAATCATTAACTGGTCCAGTTAGACATAATCAATTGAATGGAGTCAATCACGCCCCAGTACAAAATCCATTTAAAAATTTGAGTGACCTCTTCAATAATAATAGTTCTAAAGAAGTAAATTCTACTGCAAGTGTAAGGACTCCAGGAAGTTTTCCATCCAGTGAAAATTCATCAAGTTCAGAAATAAATGGAATCACTGTTCCAAGGGTTGTTTCGCCTGCTTTACAAGTTCCAAGTACACAACATTCGAATCTTGATTCTACCGATTTCAGACTTCCTAATACCAGTACTGACAGTGATGATATTGAAATAATATCTTTAGATTCAGATGATGAGCCAATAATCAATAATGCCAATAATAAGGGCAATTCTAAAAGTAACGTTTCTAGTATAGTTCAAAATTCTTATAATCTTGATAACTTTAATAACGACGAAATAGATTCAGATGATGATATTATGATAATAGATGAGGAAGTAGCTACTAAATCTTTCAGCTTTAAACCAACTTCTTTCTATGCCAACGCTAATAACTTAGTTCAGGCTCCAAAAGTAAGTCCAATTATTCCCAATAATGTGAATCGGCCAACTCCAAATAATATGAATCAATCAGCTCCAACAGCTGGTGTTGTTTTCAATGCCCCAGCTCCTGTTCCGCATGTCGGTGATCCAGAATTTGAAGCAGCTAAGATCATATTAAATGAGTTAGAAACAAGAGAGAGAAATCACAAAAAGGAGCTTCAAGATGTTAAAGAAAAACTTACCAAAGCCGCTAAAGAAAAGCAAACATATAATGTTATGTATACCAAGGCAATACAGAAAATATCTGAGTTAAATATTCATCTAAAGAATTCAATTGAAAGAGGATCTCCATTAGCTGGTGATATCGCCAGGATGTTACGGGAAAAGGAAGATAGTGCCAAAAGATTACTTGATCAAGAAAAATTAAGAGATTCTGTGATTAAGCTAAATCAACCCAAATTTTTTCATATTCAAAAGTTAATCAATGATATCTCAGAAAAAAGAAGACTGATCGTTGCTCCACGTTTAACTTTGACTCCTGTACAACCATTGAAGAGTGAACCTACTAATTTTCCTTTAAATAATGAAGTTGAAAACAATAATGCTTTATTATCAAATTTTCCATTTGGGCCTCAACGAATCATGCCACCAGCTGTTGGTTACCAAGCTAATATTTATACTGATAATAGGGACTTGCAAGACTTAATAGATAATATCAGACCTGATGAAGAGTTAGAAGAAGGTTTAGAGCCAACTCCAAAGGAATTGTCCGTTAATTTAATGAAACATCAAAGGTTGGGACTTACTTGGCTTAAAAGAATGGAGAAGTCTACGTCTAAAGGGGGTATACTAGCGGATGATATGGGTCTAGGTAAAACTATACAGACTATTTCGTTAATATTAGTCAATAAAGTAATAAATCAACAACCAACATTAATCATAGCCCCGGTTTCATTATTAAGACAATGGGATGCAGAGTTTAAATCTAAAGTAAACTACCAATATGTTTTATCTGTAGCTATATTTCATGGATTGGAGAAAAAAAATTTAAGTACCTATGGTAACTTGAGTAAATATGACATTATTTTAACTTCATATGGTACTTTATCATCTGAATGGAAGAAGCATTTTAGAGAAGAGTTTTCAGATAATGCTGATAGTAAACAAGCAGGTTTCATGCCGCAAGTGAGAAGAGGTGGGATAAGTTATGCTTCACCATTTTTTACAAAGGATGCCAAATTCAATAGAATAGTATTGGATGAAGCTCAGATAATTAAGAATAAAACTTCACTAGCATCAAAGGCTGTGACGTTTTTGAAAGGGGAAACAAGGTTTTGCTTAAGTGGTACACCTATACAAAATAATGTTGAAGAGTTATATCCATTTTTAAGATTTTTAAGAGTACGGCCATATAATGAGGAGTCAAGATTTAGAACGGATATTGTGTTCCCTCTCAAAGGCAATGACAACTATGACGAGTATGATAAAAACAAGTCAATGAGTAAGCTTAGAGCTGTACTCAGAGCCATATTGCTCCGCAGAACCAAAACTTCATTAATCGATGGAAAGCCTATATTGAGCCTACCAAAAAAACATATCAATCCACAGTATGTTGATATGGATGTTAAGGAAAAAGAATTTTATGATTCATTAGAAGCAGGAATTCAATCCAAAGCTGCCAAGTTGATGCTGCAGAAAACAGTTGGCATGTACTCATCAATACTTACATTATTATTACGGTTGAGGCAGGCATGTTGTCACTCCTATCTTGTAGAGATAGGAGAAATGAAGGCCAAGGATGGCGGACTGTCTGCTAGTCTTAAGAAGGATTGGCAGTCGATGTACAGGAATATTCTGGCATTAACTCCGCTGATGATAAAACATATAAAAAAGATAGAGGATACAAATGATTCCAATGCTTTATTAGCTCAAGTTCCTGAACAAGAATCTGATAAAGATGAGTTGACATGTCCTATTTGTTTTGAAATTTTATCAAGTGAAGATTCAGTTAGTATTATTGCTGGATGTGGACATATGATGTGTGAATCTTGTGTTGATTCATTTTTTGAAGATAATGGTACAGGAGAAGATAACAGATCTTTAAGGATAGCGCCATGTAAAACATGCGGTAAGCCAGTTAAAGAGAATCAAATGATAGATTATCTTTTATTCAAGAAGGTCCATATTGATAATTGTGAATTTCCTGAGGTAGCTCAATTTTGTACCAAATATTATAATAGAAAAAGTAATAATCATCAAATGATTAATGGATTAATTGAAAGAGATAAGGGTCTTACTCCTTCTGCAAAAATAGAAAAGTGTATACAATTACTTAAAGAAATATTTCAAAAGTTTCCTGGAGAAAAAGTTATTATATTTTCACAGTTTACAACTTTATTTGATATTATGAAACTTGTGTTAGTTAAGGAAGATTTCAAATTTTTAAGGTATGATGGTACTATGTCAGTTGATCAAAAGAATTCTACTATTAAGGAATTTTATCAATCTGAGACCAAAGTTTTATTGTTATCTTTAAGATCAGGTAGTGTTGGTTTGACATTGACTTGTGCTTCACATGTTGTTATTATGGATCCATTTTGGAATCCATTTGTGGAAGAACAAGCTATGGACAGAGCTCATAGAATTGGTCAAGAAAGAGAAGTTCATGTTCATAGAATTTTAATTTCTGGAACAGTAGAAAATCGTATTATGGAATTACAAGAAAGGAAAAAAGAATTAGTTTCGGCCGCTCTTGATGAGAAAGGTATGAAATCAGTTTCACGTCTTGGTAATAGAGAACTTGGTTTCTTATTTGGGTTAAATTCTTTAAATTAATGATTGACCAACATTTTGTCTATTCTTTTTTTCACATATATAGGCATATCTATATATATATTCAATTCTGCTGGTGTCTTTATTTATAGATTTATATATACAAGAAATTAATTTCTAAATTTTTTAACTTTAGCAAGATTTCTTTTCCAATCTTCTTCGGTAATTAATGGATTATCAATATAACATAATTCCCATCGTATTATTGATTCAAAATCAGCATTAAATTTGGCAAGCGATTTACATAAATAAATAATTTGTAATATTAATCCATCCTTTTGACCTTGAGTATCCATTTCAGTTTCAAAATCTTCATCAATATTTGATACAATAATTTCCGGTAAATATTTAGTTAAATCTTGTGATAATTGGCTTGCCAAACTTCTTATGAATTGATTAATAAGTAAACTATCTTCTTCTTCTGAGTTTGCTTTTATTGTTGATGATGATGAAGTTCCTGAAGAAGATGAAGCAGAAGTAGAATTAAAAATGGCATAATATATAGATAATGCATTAAAGATAAATTCTCGATATACTTCAATAAATCTTTTTAAATAAGTTAATTTATTAAACTTCAATAATGGTTTTAAAGCAGCTATTTCATTAGTGATGAATTTATATCTTGCATTTAAGAAAATAATCTTTAATAATTTATCTTTTTGTTGTTGTTTATTTATTGAATTAATTGATTTTGTTGAAAAGGTTGAAGTTGAAATTGATGTCAGAGTTGTATTTATAATATCAAGTTTATTTAAAATTTGAAAAATTTTTAAAATATTATTTTGTTTTAAATTTGTATTTAATAATTTGATTAAACCCTTTACCATCATTCTTAATTCTTGTTCAACTTGATTTTGAATTTTTTGAAATATTGTTAATTTTGGAAATCTAATAATTAGCGCTTGAGTTAACATTGAAATTTCAAGTGATTCTTGATAATTACCTTGTAAAATACATAATTTACATAATGTAGGTAATTCTAATAAATCTAATACTGAATCAATATTTGATAAAATTGAATTATTAACTTTAATGGCACTAGTTAATTTTTCATTAATACTAATCTGAAATTTATTGGTATTGCCATTATTTGTAGTTTGAATATCAAGTACTTTAAGCATTGAATCAATTTCTTTATTATATTCACTATTAATTTTATCATCTATATTATGTAAATCATTACTTATATCAATAATTAATTCACGATTTTCATTAGTTATTGAAGCCAATTTAATATTGATTTCACGTTGTTGACGATCTAATTCAGCTATTTCTTCAATTAACGTGATTTTATTTTTATTCTTATCATTTGTGGTTGAAATTGTATTGGTTGTATAAACTTCAGTTGATAATAATTCATCATTAATTAATAAATCTTGTAAATATGATTCGGAATTTTTTCTTAATTGAATATTTGAATCAAGATATTTAATTAATTCAGGGTCCAATCCTTTCTTAAGAGTATCCAACAATAGGTCAGACATTGATAATATCAGGTAAGTATTATAAATAGATCTATCTATATCTTTATCTATAACTATCTGGTTGTCAATAATATTTTGGTGATTAAATTTTTGAGGTTTTGTACACGACCCTCTCAATTTTTTTTTTAATTTCGACAGACCCGATTAACAAGGGAGAAGAAGAAGAAGAAGAAGACGAAGAGGTTAAAGATAACAAAAGGGATTATTACACAACAATTGAAAAAAAACCAATTGATAATATACTCAATTTATAAATCATCATAAGATGGAAGGATTGTTTTTCAATGTTAACTATGGTTATCTTGAAGGAATAGTTAGAGGATATAAAAGTGGATTATTAAGTTCTAATCAATATGTTAATCTTACTCAATGTGATAATTTAGAAGATTTAAAATTACAATTATCATCAACTGATTATGGTAACTTTTTAGCATCATACTCAGGAGTATTAAGTACTAGTGTTATTCAAGATAATTTATCTAATAAATTATATCATCAATTTCAATATTTAAAATCTCAATCAAGTGGTAGATTTACTAAATTTTTGGATTTTATTAGTTATGGATATATGATTGATAATGTATCATTGATGATTACTGGTACCTTACATGAAAGAGATAGATCAGAAATATTAAACAAATGTCATCCATTAGGATTATTTGATACATTACCAACCCTTTCAATTGCAACTGATATTGATAGTTTATATAATACAGTATTAATTGATACACCATTAGCTCCATTTTTTAAAAATTGTTTAACAGCCGAAGATTTAGATGATTTAAATATTGAAATTATTAGAAATCGATTATATAAGAATTATTTAGAAGGATTTGTTGAATTTGTTAAAACTGAATTTCCAGAACCTGATCAAGAAATTATGTTAAGATTATTAAATTTTGAAGCTGATAAACGAGTTATTAATATTATATTAAATTCATTAAATAATCCTGATTTAACGGTTGAAAATAAACTTTCATTATTACCAAATTATGGAAAATTATATCCAACTTATCATTTAGAATTAGCTCAAATTGATGATTTTGAACAATTAAAAATCATTGTTGAAAATGTTGGAGAATATAAAGATATATTTACTGAAGGAGAATCTTCAAGTGGTGCCAAAAATTTGGAAGATTGGTTTTATTTATTAGAAATGCAATACTGTAGAAATGCATTTACTCAACAATTCACTTTATCAACTGTTTGGGCTTGGTTAAGATCGAAAGAACAAGAAATTAGAAATATTACTTGGATTGCTGAATGTATTGCACAAAATCAAAAGAATAGAATTGATAATTATATATCAGTTTATTAAAATTGTCTTCTTTTTTTCATTCTACTACTTTTTTCTTTATTTCTTCTTCAAAAAAAAAAATAAAATAAAAATTCTTTTACATTTCAATTTTTTTTTGCAATTTCAATTTCAATTTCAATATATATATATACATTTTTATTAACAACCTATAAGAATAATGGAATTTCAACTGCTCCACCAACAGTCTGAATTTCTTCGTCGTTATGATCATCCTGGTTATTACCTTTACTCTTTCTCTTTCTCTTTTTGGTTGGTTGATTATCAATGGATTGTTCATAAATTGTTTCATTAATTTGGATTGATCTGTTATTATTATTATTATTATTATTCTCCGAATTTGAAAGATTTCTAAATGACGCATAAGATAAAGGTATAGGAACCAGTTCTTTAGTAAGTGCTGGTTCAATTAGTGGTGGCAGTTCTCCTTGTGGTTGTAGTGGTGGTGGTGATATATGATCTTCTATACCTCCTAACATATCATAATCTTGAATATTATCTCTAATAGGTTCTCGATTATTATTATTATTATTATTATTATTATTATATTGCTTTATATAATCATAATTTTCATCATCAAATATATTATTTAATCCAATTCTATTATTATCATCCTCCGGTTCTTCATCATCATCATCATCATCATGATTTATAAGATTGGTGATTTCCAACATGTTGAAAGTTATTAAGGTACCTGAATAATTAAATAATTGATTATTTTTACATAAGAATTGAATTTGAAAAATCCCATTAAGATCTTTTTTAATTTTACATTTTGATGATAATTTACAAATTTTAAAAATTTTAATAAAATTTTGAAAATTAAAGCATGATATGATTGATGAATTGATTAATTTTAAAGAGTTATTATTATTATTATTATTATTATTATTCTTAGTGTTATCCTTTTCATATATTTTTAATTGTTCAAGTATAGTTCTTTCATTTGGAAATATTAATTTCAGATGACCAATTGGACCTCTCGATATAAAATTCAACTGATTATTGATAAGCTTATTATTATTATTCTTATTCTTTTTATTATTCTTATTTGATTTACGTTTAATTTCATTAGATACATAAATAAATAATTCATTAGTATTAATTTGTTGTAAATCTTGTAATAAATTAGTAAACACGTCACTTTTTAACATTAATTCATATTGTAAATCATTATTATTAATAATTAAATGATCATCTTCATCTTCATCGTCTAGTATATCATAAGGATAAATTAAATCAATATGAAAGGTTAAAAATTCAATTTTTTCACTCATTAAATTATCTTCAAATTCGATAATTAATGGTTCACCATAACCATTATAAGTTATATAACAAGTTATGGAATCAGGGATTGGATTGATGGGATTATTATTAGTATTGGCATTAGTACTATTGGTAGAATTATTAGCACTACCATTAATACTATTAGTCTTTTTTGATTTTGAATTTCTTAATGAACTTGCAACTGAATTGAATGCATCACTAATTAATGTAATATCAATACCCAATCTTAGTTCATGATTATCTTCTTCATCTTCCTCTTCTTCATTATCATCATTAGCACCATTATGATCTTTATCATTAATAATAAAATTATATTGATTAAATAATGTTGGATCCATATTTAATTGTACATTACAAACATGATTATATTCAGAATATATAGTTATACCTTTGGGATTTATAATCATTAATGCAGAAGAATTTATTGACGTTATTGATGAGAATACATCTGCCAAATGAATGATTTGAGTTGTTGAAGCTTTAAAGCTATGACTATTATAAGTATTATTATTATTTGAAAATGTACTAGTTTCAGTGCTTAAATCATTATGATTATTTATATGATTAACATTATTAATGGATTGAGATGCTGTTTCAGATTCTTGACTGGGTAGGAATAGTTCAGACATCTATATCTATTTAGATATATATATATATAATCAATCTTCAATCTTATGATATCATATATCATTGATTTCATTGATATCTATAAAAATAATTTACATAGTTAAAAAAAAAGACACGGTCACGTGATTTCACATATATAAAGAAATTAAACGGTTTATAATAATAATCTATAATATATAATGTATATTATATATATATATATATATATATATAGATGTATATGTATATGTATCCATAATATTATAAACTATATGTAATGAATATGTAAATTTTTCAATTGTAATAATTTAATTTAATTTAATTGTTGGTTGTTGCCAAGAAAGTACAAAGTACAAAGTACAAAGTAATAAATAAATAATAATACACAATTAAAGAAAGAATTAGTAATTAGTTAATTTATATTATGTATTATGTATACATCTATTGTTGTTGATATGATATTATTCATTCATATAGTTATTTGTAGTTAACAATAGAAAGTATAAAGAAGAAGAAGAAGAAGGTTGTAAAAAAAAAATAAAAAAAATTTTAATATTTTTTAAATTGCGTATTTATTTTTTTTTTTTTTCTTATCATTTAATAAATTTTTAAATTTTAAAATTTAAAGCAGGAAGAAGAAGAAGAGTTTTTTTTTAAATTTTCCAATTTTATTTATTTTATTTCATTTTCATTTTCATATATATATCAACATCCAAGTATAATAGTCCTTATACTAATTGTTATCCACATGACTACTATTATATATCAATTTATAATATAAATAGTGATTAATTAACAGCATTATCAATAATAATAATAATAATAATAATCGTAAAAATAATACCGTGTGTTGCGTAAGTTCATTACTTCACATAAATTAATTCATAAATTAATTCAATAATCAATAATCAATTCATAATATAATCTCATAATGGTTTGGGCTCAACTAGATCTACAAACTCCTCATATAGCTTATGCATGTGTGGGGATTTTTAGTACTTTATTTTCACTTGTATCATTATTTGTTAAAGAAAGATTATATATTGGTGAAGCAACAGTTGCAACCATTGCTGGTTTAATCTTAGGACCTCATTGTTTAGGTTGGTTTGATCCTGTAACTTGGGGTAATACTGATTATATAACTCTAGAAATTTGTCGAATTGTTTTATGTATCCAAATTGTTGCAGTAGCAGTTGAATTACCTCGAAAATATATGAAAAAACATTGGTTGTCAGTAGCAATATTCTTATTACCAGTTATGACATGTGGTTGGTTAATTGTTGGTTTATTTATTTGGGCTCTTATACCTCATTTTAATTTTAGTGATGCATTATTAGTAAGTGCTTGCGTTACAGCAACTGATCCAGTTTTAGCAGCTGCAGTCGTTGGTAAGGGGAAATTTGCTGAAAGAGTTCCAGGTCATTTAAGAAATTTATTATCAGCAGAATCAGGTTGTAATGATGGTATGGCATTTCCATTTATTTATTTATCATTAAATTTAGTTTTATACCCTGGAAAACCAGGAATAATTATTAAAGATTGGATATTATTAACCATTTTATGGGAATGTATATTTGGTTGTGTATTAGGAGCTACTTTAGGTTATGTACTTCGAAAATTAGTTGCATTTGCTGAACGGAAAAATTTAATTGATCGTGAATCATTCTTGGCAATTTTTATATTCTTAGCATTTAATTCGGCTGGAATTGGTTCAATGTTGGGAGTTGATGATTTATTAGTATCATTTGCAGCAGGAACTGCGTTTGGTTGGAATGGAGAATTTGCTAAAAAGACTGAAGAATCTCATGTTTCAACAGTTATCGATTTATTATTAAATTTAGCTTTTTTTGTTTATCTTGGAGCAATTATCCCTTGGCCGCAATTTAATAATGGTTCAATTGGTTTAAATGTTTGGAGATTAATAATCTTAGCCATTGTAATTATATTTTTAAGAAGAGTTCCCGCGGTTATTGCATTGAAACCATTAACTCCTGATGTTAAAACTTGGAATGATGCATTATTTTGTGGACATTTTGGTCCTATTGGAGTAGGTGCAATCTTTGCCGCAATTTTAGCCAGAAAGGATTTAGAAGCTCATTATACTACTGAAGAAACTCCTTTGGCTTCATTACCTTCTCCAACTCATCCTCATTATCAATTATTAGTTACTATTTGGCCCTTGGTTTGTTTTATTGTTATAACTTCAATTGTGGTTCATGGTTCATCAGTTGCCGTATTAACATTGGGTAGAAGATTAAATAAAATGGCAATTACTTTATCATTTACTATTACTGAAAATAATGATCAAGAAGGTTCATCATGGTTTGATAGATTAAATGAAAAAATTAGATTAAATGATTTAGAACGTAATAATTCAATATCTTTAAGTAGAATTGATACTGATGCTCCACCTGAATTTGATAAAAATGGTGGAGTTTCAAGAACAAGCAGTTTTGGTACTAGTGGTGTTAAAGTTCGACCAGCAGGTGGAGCCAAGAGAAAATTAAAAAGAAAGGGGAAATCTTCCACAGGTTCAAGAATTAAACAAACCCTTTCAAGAGTTACTACTCAAGATCAACCAGATTTAATTAATAATCCAACTATTGAAAGGCATAGACCTCAATTGGAAGTTTTACAATTGGGTGGTAGATCACAAAGTACTAAGGATAATAATAATAATAATAATAATATTAATATTGAATTATCATCACCTCAAATTTCATCTAAGGAAAGTCCACTTAAAGAAAGTGATGAGTCATCATCGCCTACTTTGAAAATTCCATTTAAACAATCAGGTCATGAAGAATTTGGTGAAGCCTTACAACCTCCAGATAAATCAATTCCAACTACGGTTGTTCAAGATGGTGATACCTTAATTGTAGAAGATCAACATGGTGAAATTGTTGATACATTCAAGACTGAACTTAGTAGAACTCCATCGCCTGGATTTGAAGGTGGTTCATCAATTCATGATGAAACCAGTATTCATTCTGAAGGCTCATTACGTCGTCATATTTCTCATTATTCATTCTCTTCCGAAGATGATGATGATGATGATGATGATGATCAAGGATCAGATAATGCTAAATCAATTGATCGTACATTATCTAAAGCCACCAATGGTAAAAAGAAGAGATTTTATAAAAAGGATGATCCAAGACATAAAGTTAATGTATATCAAATGGATAATTTAATCATTATTGAAAATATGGAAGGTGAAGTGATTAGAAGATATAAAGTTAATCGTCATGCAAGACGTCGTTCGTCGGCCGCTAGTGCATCTGGTATTGCTGCCAGTGGTGGTATTTCACGTCCAAGATCGGGCTCAATTGTAGGTAGAGCCTTAGCATATGTTGGTATCAAGAATAAAGAAGGTGCTAATTCAGAAATAATACCTCCAGTTATTAAGGTTGGTGAAGCATCATCGAATAGTAATAAAATAATAGAAGAGAAACATATTTCACCAACTGATCAAGGTACTAGTTCAAGTCAATTCTTAACAGTTGGTAAACCACCGCGAAGAAAATCACCTGAAGTTCATGAAGTGGAAGAAGATGAAGAAGAAGAAGAAGAAGACGAATCTGTGATATCCCATGACTCAGAAGATGACGATGATGATGATGAAATTCTTCAAGAGACTAATGTTGAAAGAAGAAGACGTTTGGAAGCACTTGGTAAACTCCCAACAAGTCGTCGTGATGAAGATGATGAAGAAGAATAAATCCTTATTTAATCTAATTTAATCTAATCTTTATATATTTATTTATTTATTTATTTATTTGTTTCTTATGTTTGTTTATTAAGCATCAGTCCTGGTCATAAAATATTATATATATATATATATATATATTATATAATTCTTTAATTATTTCTTAATAATATCTATTTTTTGCATATTTTAAAATAAAAAGTTTTGTTAAAAAATTCCGAGGTTTAAAATTTTGTCGGCTCTTTTTTTTTCTCCCCACATAAAACTCAAAAACCAGCAGCCTTTTTATAAAACTAACTATTCTATTCATCATAAAAGATATACAAAAATACGCGGATATCAAATAGAGAGGGGGGCTCATATATCATGGATCAATCACTATCATTGTCGTCAGCTTCATTCTCATCCAACAGGATGGTTGAAGATAGTTATAAATTAGCATTAAAACTGTTTGTCAATAAAAATTTTGATAATTCTTATCAATTAATAAGTAAATTATATCAACAAAGTTTTGAAGAATTTAATAAGGGATTCATAGCTGAAAGATTATTCATAAAAATTATTAATTTATATTTAGCTGAAATTGGACTTGGATTATCTGGTAAACAATCTTTCCGATTATCACAAATTGAAAAAAATCGAATAGTTAATGCTTTCCTTCAAGATACTATATTAAATCAATTAATTAAATCATTTGGATCAGAGTCAAATATTCCATTAGAACTTGTTTATAACTATAATTTATTATTAATAACTAATAGAAAATTATTAATTGTTAGTGATAATAGTTTTTTATCAAAAATTAGAAGTATTTATGCTACTTCAAATCTTAAACAAACTAATAATGATGATAAATATTTAAAGAAATTAATTGATCTATATGTATTTGAAATCTTACCCACATTTGGAGAATTCGATGAATCTGAACATGTTATTCAATCAAATCCAATTTATTCAGGTGATATTAATGATCAATTAAAAAAATTACGAGAAATTCAAAATAATCAATTACAAATTCTTGAACGTGAAAAGAAGAATGAATTAGAAAAGAAACAACGAGAATATGAATCAACTCAACGAGAATTACAAAAGAAAAAGGAACAAGAAAAGCAACAAAATTTACAATATAAATCAATTAAAGAAATTCAAAAGCAATATTCAACAGCTTCAACATCATCACCATCCCCAGAACAAAAAGTAAGTATAAACAAAGAATCAAATGTTAATCAAATAAATCAATTAAGATCAAGATTAATTTTCATATATCGATTAATTAAAGATTATATAAAGGAAAATTCACCAATTATACTTGTAATTATTGTTATACTTTTCATTATTAATAAATTTCTTAATATTAAACAAATTAAATTAAAAGATAGTTTACTTGAAACTATTAAAATGGCGTTCAAAGTTAGTTATTTATAAAGTAAGTATATAATATATATATATATATAATTGTTAAAATATAGATACTTTTGGTTGTATAATTATTCAATACGCGTTAAGCGGAATGATAAAAAAACTATGGCTTTTTCTGAAAAAGCCATAATAAAATTATTCATATTCATATTCATAGTCATATTCGTAGTCATATCCATAATCTGAACAATGACAACTAGTAGCCAGATTCAAGATAATCCAGACGAAGGTATATGGGTAATAGGATATGGCTCTTTAATATTTAAACCACCTCCATTATATTCATTTAAAGTATCTGGATATTTAAAAGGTTATATACGAAGATTTTGGCAAAGTTCTTCAGATCATAGAGGTACACCTGAATCTCCGGGTCGAGTAGTTACTTTAGTCTCATTAGATGATTTAAAATCCAATCCTAAATTTCATAATGATATTCATATGTATGAATTAAATGGTACTCATCATGAATCAGAATTATTAGATCAACCAATTGATCAATATATTATAAAAGATATAAATCATAAAATAAATGAATTAGAAATAGATGACTTAAGAGTATGGGGAGTTGCATATTATATATCACCTGAACATGTTCAAGAAATGAAAGAATATCTTGATGTACGTGAACAAGATGGTTATTCAACTCATAAAGTTCCATTTCATATTATTAATATTGAAACTGAATCACAGCAATCATTAGATGTTCTTAAAAATACTCTGAAAGATCCTAAAACTGGTGATTATTTTATTGAATCAATGATATATATTGGTACAATAGATAATGAATCATTTATTGGTCCTGAAATAATAGAAGATACTGGTAAAATTATTAAATATTCTAATGGTCCAAGTGGATTAAATTCAGAATATTTAATTAAATTAGCTGATGCAGTCCATCATCTTGATAAATTAGGTAGGTCAAGAGATTATTACCTTGAAGATTTAGTTAGTTTAGTTCTACTGTAATAAAAATCTTGACTATCATTAAAAATAAGAAAAAACTAGTTTGTAGAATAAAAAATGTGCAGTAAAAAAAAATGAATATTATTATTTTTACAGCCATAAAATTAACTAGATTACTTCTTCTTAATTCCAATCAATTGTCAATTAAAGCAACAACAATGATAGTCGATACTGAGCCACTGAATAATGATGCTTTCATTACAGAATATGTGGTTGTATTTGTTTTGAATTTCCTTGAAAAATTTCCCGCTGAACTAATTCTTAAAATAGTGGATTTATTACCTATTGAACATGTGGTAATTTTTTTATTATCATTGGAACAAGCACCATTTTTAAGACGAACTATCCTTGAGGAATATTTTAGGAAGGGTTTACAATTGGATTTCATGCCTAATTCTAATACACCTTCGAAAGAGCTGACGAAATTTAGTTACTTAAATAAACCTAATTTAATTAATTCAATGTTAACTCATACTAATTTACTAATTGATGATATAACAATTCGAGTGAATTCTTTGTCATCTGTCTTTTTAATATTAGAAGAAAATTTAAATAAGATTATTCTTAAAGCTGAAAGAATAAGGTTGATTTGTTCTTCCGCTGATGAAATATCATTAAATGAATTGCAGAAGGTACTTATCTCCTTGGATAATCTTTTAGAACTCGCTTTGACAGGTCCTGAGACTAATAGTGCTATGCTTGAACTTTACGAATTTAAATTTCATCCAAATTTAAAGTATCTTGATTTTCAATCTGTTCAATCTACATTGGCAACCCTTAGATTTCCTGAACAAATCGAAAATTTGATTATATCATATAAACCAAATTCAAATGTGAGCCAAATGGAATTTCCTGATTCATTGGTTACGCTTCAGATATTTTCACCGAAATTGGATGATAATATTTTGAAGCAACTTAAATTTCCAAAAAGCCTCTTCTTACTTGTCATAGATCCAATAAAAAATATCCCACAATTACCAAGGCATATCAATGTGCTTGCTATTGATTCATTGTCTCAGAGTAAGATCATTATTGAAAGTATTGATGATTTAGCTTGGCCCCCTGGGTTATTGAGCTTAGAGTTTCGTTGTGGCTTCACTGATGAAACCCTCCGAATGATTAGTGAAAAGGGTTGGCCACCAAATTTAGAAAATCTAACCCTTATTTCTAGCAATGGATTTAATTTTGACTCAATATTTTCATTGCCAGATAGTATGATTCAATTGACTTTTATTTCGAAGAATAAGCAGCGGCCAAGAAGCTCTATTCTGAATTTCCAATTTCCAAATCATTTAAGATCATTAAGGTTGTTTTATTGTAAAATCAAATCCGAAACTGTATTTCCTGCATCCTTAAGACAGTTGCACTTGCACAGTTGTGAAATTGATGTAGATTTTAAAGCTAACTACGAAGTAGAAGTAACGAAAGTTGCATGCATTTATCGAAACCGTTGGAAGAGATTGGTCCATCTTTTTCGCTGAAATTCTCGTTATTGAATATCGCTGGTAGAGCAGCTGGGATAATTACTGTTAGATTAGAATTTCTCCTTATATGTAATGCTTCTTCAAATAAATGTTGGCTGTGGTAGCGCACTCTCCAATCTAAACAAAAACTTATTTTTGTAAGTCTAGCATAAAATACCAACTTTCCATTGTAGTGATCAATAAAGTGTACTTGCTTACAACTATCATGGATATATTGCTTTCGATATTTAGAAAAAAAATTAGCGAATCTCCCGGGGGTGAGTCGAACACCCGATCTCAAGATTACGATTTGAGGAGAACTCATTACAGTCTCGCGCCTTAGCCAGCTTGGCCACCGGGAGGTTTTCGCTGACTCAGAATCCAAACTCCCTAATATAATGTGTACAGAAAAAAGAAATTTTAATTATTGCGGCACGGATGTTCAACATCCTAAACTCATCACCGCAGTACTAAATGTCCTTAACTTTTTGATAAACTTTTACATAACCTTGCTCTTGATTTCTCTACTCGAATACTCCTTAAATAGAATTAAAAAATGTTTATTCTCGTAGCGAATATTACTGAGTAAGAGATTATGATTAATTGTCCATATTATGTTTAAAGCACAAATTTTGAACATGTTTTCCATTTTGGAAAAATATGACAAAGTATTTACAAAAAAGTTTGTTAAAAATTGTTCTATAATCATAAATTATCCAATTATTTACATAAAATAAAGAGAAATATTGTTTTAAACTATTCTATAATTCAAGAAATTTCTCTGATGCATAAACTATTAAACTTGATAAATGGTTTATATCATGTTGAGCACGACCAAAATCACCTTCATATCCAAAGTCTCTAATACTTGGAAATGTATTCCATTCATATACACCATCATCTACCGCTGGCGCCATATAAGGAACACCAAATAATACATTAACATATCCTGGCCGTCTTGGTTTTAAATCTTTCAAAATAAACATTTGATTGAATTCAATCATATTATCATTCCATTTCCATCTATTCATAGCAAGTAATGAAGGTTCAACCCCAGCAGAATCTTTAACAAACTGTTCCCAACTAATAGACCATTCTTCAAATCTTCTACCTGTAGTTTTTAAAACATCAATAGCACTAAGCATTGACTCAAAATGCATTTGTGGTATATTTGGTTGATCTAATTTTGAAACCAAGTCTTTAAAATATTTTTCTAAATCGGCTTGATAAATTGTAAGTGAATGAGCTAAATCATTAAAATTATAGGGTATTATTGGAGTTTCTGCTAAATCTAATATAATGAGGGAAAGTAATTCAAGTAATTGGGAATGTTTTGACATTGATGGATCTATTTGTAAATTCTTAAAATTTTCAAAATTATCATAACAGGAATTCTTAGGATAACTTTTACCTTTAAATTTAATTTCAAGACTTGGAACATTAATTAAATTAATAAATGGAATATAATTCTTTTGTTCAATCAAATTATTTGAAATATCATCTTTATCATTATTTTGTTTTTTATAAAGATCGTATAAATTTAATTTAGAATTTTGATCACTTGAAGCATCACTTTCAACTTTTTTAAGTGCATTTTTAATAATGTCATGAAAGAATGGATGAGATTTTATTGATAATTCATCACCGGCAACCACATCACTAAGATCGATATATGCAAATCCTTCTTTCTTTAAATATTCCTTTCTATTTTCAATCCATTCAGCTGATCCGGCAAGATTATATTCAGTTGCATCAAATGAAACAAAATAAATTGATCTAGCTGGTGACCAATTATATTGTCTTTGTAAAGAAGTAAATATTTTCATCATTTCTATTAATAATGCAGTACCTGTATTTGATGAAAGAGTACCATAACAAAGTGAATCTCTTGCTGCACCAACAATAATTGCCTTTTCTGATTGTTCTCTACCTTGAATAGATCCAACTGTATTCCAAATTTGATGAGTTGCTCTTTGTTCATTGGTTATTGATAATTTTATTTTTGGACCATCATTTGAATTTCCTGAAAATATATCATTACCAAAGTTTATACCTTTATTCTTTAATTTAGATAAAAAAACTTGACCATCAGACCAAGATATTGGTATGGTTGGAATTTTTGGAGTTGCATCAGATTTAATCCAGGGTAATCTAGTTACATAACCATCTTCTGAAGACCAACCAGGAGTTAATACATCACCTGGACTTAATCTTGTTAAACCCACATTTTCTTTTAGTATAAAATCATCATTTGAAAATTTCTTATCACCTATTCCACCTTCATATTTTGGAGAAATGAATATAATTGCTTTAACTTGAAATTGTTGAGCTAATTTAACTTTATTCAGATCCGGTATTGACCCACCACCATAATTAATTAAAAGTATTGAATCTTTTAAATCTATATTATTATCTTGTAATTTTTTAAAATCATCTACTGTACCATAATTCCCATAAATATAAAAAGTTTCAATTGGTTCTATTGTATTTAATGAATTTGGATTAAATGACAAATATTGCATATCTTTATTATTCAGTTCATAAAGTTTGGCTTGAAATGAATCATCTGATAATTTAACATAAGTTAATTTTTCATTAAATACTGGATAATTAATATTACTTTGTAATTCATTAAATTCTTTAACTTTCATACCATTATTTATAACATAATTTATAAGATATTTTGAAAATGTTAAATCACCTTTTGAACCAGGTAAATGAGGCATAGAAGATAAATATTCAATATTTTCTTCCATAGATTTTGGATCAATATAATCTCGTATTGAAAGTTCTAATTTATTTATATCATAAAATTTTCCTGATGAAAATGCTCCGCCACCACTTACACCATTAATACCATCATTTTGAGCATATTTTGAAACAAAATAAATCAATATCATGACGAAAAGAACATATAATAATCGTTTAACTACTAATGGATTACCAATTTTTAGTATTGATTTTTCATATTTATCTTGAATAAATTTATATCCTTCATAAATTGGATCAATTATTTGTGTAACAGGATGTATAATTTTATTATTAATATTATTAGCCAACTTTTTCGTCATTAATGAGGCTCGTATAAGGAATCCTTCTCTTTGAATTGGTTCTTCAAGATATCCATCTTCAACTTCAAATTGTTCTATACCTTGAGTTGAACTATTTCCAACTTCAGTAACAAGATTAGATTCTTCATCTTCATAATTTGGTGGAAATGAAGGTAGATTCTCACCTCTCGAATTTATTGGATAGTACGGTTGATTATTATTGTCCAGCATGGTAATCAAGTGTGCTGTATTGTATTATATTATAAATGAATGTACGGAAATTGATTGAAAGTTGTTATTAAAAATTATATAATTATATACTAATTTTAAATTTTTTTTGTATACGATTACAATTTATTTTTATTTTTTTTAGTTTTCGTGTTGTCACAAAAAAAAAAGAAATTTTTTTTTTTTTTTTATATATATTTTTTTTTTCAACTATACAAATTATAAATTACTTTTACTTGGCTTTACAAGAGTCTTATAAACTAATGTTTCAAATTGTAAATAATTCTTATAGCATATTGGATCCATAAATGGAAAGATTTGACATGCATAAAACCCTGCTAATTTATTATTAAAATCAATCCAAAAAAATAAATTTGCCATACCACTCCAATAAATTGAACCTTTTGATCTACCAGTTGGTAAATCATTACTACCATATGCATTACCACTTAATGAAAATCCATCAGGTATAAAACCAGAATCGGGTTCAAGCATACTAGTTGATAAGGAAGGGAATTCCATTTCAAGGTTCGTTGGTAAATGATTTTTAATAGCAAATTTAACAGTTTCTTCCTTTAAAATACGATTATTAGTATCAACAGATTTACCATAATTTAACCAAACTCTAAGAAATTTAAGATAATCTCCAATGGTACCAAATACCCCTTGGCCACCCATATCAACTTTAGGATTTAATTCAAGTCCAACTTTTTTTAATAATCTAAGACTTTTATCACCACTTCTCATATGTAATTTAATTAAATTTGAATCATCATAAATATGAAATGTACAAGATGTCATACCAATTGGTTTGAATATAACTTCATCAATATATTCACCAAGTCTTTTTCCAGTTACTTCTTGTATAACTAAACCTAACCAATCAATACTATGTCCATACATCCAAGCTGAACCTGGTTCATGAATTAAGGGAACTTTTTTAGTGGTAAAATATTCCATAGTTGGAGAAATCCCATTAATATGAGTATTTTTTCTAGCTAATTTCATATAATCATAATTAAGAAATGCATAAGAAAATCCTGCAGTATGTAATAATAATTGTCTTGAAGTTACAGCATTTTTGGGTTTTTGAGGTGGAATTGTAAATGAACCATCTTCTTCATCCACCAGATCAGGTTCAATCAATTCAATCGAATCAATTAATGGTAAATAATTTTTAACTGGTGTATCAAGATCAATTTTTCCTTGTTCCCATAATTTTAAAAATGCCATGGCAGTAATTGATTTAGAACATGAGAAATAATTCACTATATCATCTGTTTTAACTGGTTGTAAATTTTCAATACTTTTAGTACCAAATCCCTTTAGATAAATAGTTTCATCATTTGTTGTAACACCAGCAATTAAACCATTGATTTTTGCTGTTTTTTCATCATCTTTCTTTTCCGTGAGCCCTCTAAGGAATGGATCAATAGTATTAGATAATGACGATGGAGTGGTTGATGTTATATTCATGATTCTATCTTCTTTATTATTATTGTTATTGTTATTGTTATTGTTGTTATTGTTATTGTTGTCTAATCTAATATCATAAGTTTAAAGGTTCATTTTTATGGTTTTTATATATTAATAAATAGTTCTCCACATTTACTGAGCATGTGTAAAATTTATTTTTGTCCTTTTATTTTTGCACCAAGAAGTTTTTAAAAAGAAAAAAGAAAAAATAATTTTAGCCGCCAATTAATTATTTTTTTACAACACTTCTTTCTTTTCATCAATATATGTATATTTAATTGTTGAATCAATCTAAAATGAAGCATATCATCACTAAAGTAGTATTCAGTTTTCTTCTCTTAAAGTCAGTTAGTGCATATGTTCACCCTATCACAATTCATGGTCATTATTTTGTTGATAGTGTCACAAATGAACCAGTATGAATATACCTTTAATTCTCTTTTCTATATCCAATCAATCAATCAACCGTACTAACCTTTTTTATATTATTAGTTCTTCATGAAAGGAGTTGATTATCAACCAGGTGGTTCTTCAGGTGTAACAAATGGTAAGGATCCTTTAAGTAGTCCTGAAGAATGTGCAAGAGATATCCTTCTTTTTCAAGAATTAGGAATTAATGTTTGTTATACCTTAATTAATCAAATTTATTCATATATATTATTACTAACTTCTCTAATTCTTTCCTAGACTATTCGTATTTATTCTATAAACCCCAACCTTAATCATGATGTTTGTATGTCATTATTAGCTACTGCAGGTATTTATTTAGTTTTAGATGTTAATTCACCTTTACAAAATCATCATTTACATAGATATGAACCTTGGACTTCATATAACGTTGATTATTTAGAAAATATTTTCAAAGTTGTTGAACAATTTTCCTATTACAACAATACTTTAGGTTTTTTTGCTGGAAATGAAATAGTTAATGATCCACAATCTGCTAAAGTAAGTACTATACATTATCTAAACTAATAAAGTTCTGTACTAATCTCATATAATTTTAGAATTCCCCAATTTATGTTAAAGCAGTTATTAGAGATTTAAAGATGTATATTGAATATAACTCTCCAAGACCAATTCCAGTTGGATACTCAGCAGCCGATGATTTAAAATATAGAATTCCTCTTGCAGAATATCTTGAATGTGTTGATTCTAATCCTGCTGATTCTCTTGATTTTTATGGTATCAATTCTTATCAATGGTGTGGTGAACAAACTTTTTATACAAGTGGATTCAATTTACTTGTGGAAGACTATAATCAATTCAATAGACCAATTTTCTTTTCAGAATATGGTTGTAATGAAGTAACTCCAAGAATCTTTGATGAAGTCGTGTCTCTTTATTCAACTGATATGATTGATGTTTTTAGTGGTGGATTAGTTTATGAATTTAGTCAAGAACCAAATAATTATGGATTAGTGGAAATTTTACCAACTGGTGAAGTAAAATTATTAAAAGATTTTAATCTGTTAAAATCACAATTTGAATTATTACCAGAAATAAATTATAATTATGTTGCAAATTCAATGAGAAAGAATGCAAAAGAAATTCAAGCAAAATTAAAGAAGCAAAAGTTTGCTTTACCACAATGTGAAAATGCCTATGATAATCTTGATATCTCAAAGGGACTTCCTAAAACTCTTGCTGAAGATATGATTGAAATAGGAGTTGATGTTGCTAGAGGGAAATATGTTGAACTTGACTTAGAAATGTTAACACCTAAATTAAAAGTTTATGATAACAATGGAGCTATTCATATTGGTGAACCATCAATCATTCCAGTTATTGATATTATGTCAGGATCTGACACTATAAGAAGACATCACATTAAAGGGTTCCATAATTGTACGTATAATGATATTGAAGACCAAGACCAAGTCGAAGTTGAAGAAGAAGAAGAAGAAGATAAATTAATTGGCTCTTGCTCCAACCTTTCAGCAGGTTCTGAATCTGAGCAAGATGAAGGTGAGGGACAAGAGTCCAAGCCTGAATGTAACAATCTTACAAGTATATTTCAATCAATTTCAAAATTTTTTCGTCCTTATTCAGTACCACAAGTGAATTGATTTTTATTTTTCTCCAAATTGTACGTTTATGGCTATTATCTTTTCTTTTCTTTATTTTATTTTTTTATTTTTCATTTCAAAAATGATTTTACTAACATTTTATTATTATTATAGCCAGTTCTTCCATTATTGATGCAGTAACCATCACCAAAGTATGTGCTGCTATTATTATTATATTTGGTAGTTTATTTGTAATTAATTAATTAATTAATTAATTTAATCAAAATGATTAAAATGATTCAATTTTTTACCAAGAATAAAAAGTGTGGTGTAAAATTATATATATATATATTGCTTATTGCTTGTATTTCCTTTTTTTTTCTTTTTTTTATTAACTTGTGAAATTTCTAATAAATAATGGTTGTAGTTTATAATTTAATACTTTAACAATACATTTTTCATTATTTGCAAATAATAAAGGATTTAATAATTTTGACCAATCTAATGAATTTAAATCTTCAAAATTATTAGTTTTATTGATGGTTGTAAAGCCACAATTTAAACAAGTTTTAATCATTCTCATCGAGCATTCCTTTGAAAGTATAATTGTTAAATTTTTAATAAAACCTAAAAATTTTAATAAAGATTCAAGATTATCAAAATTTTCAACAATGGTAGGATCAGCAGTAACTTGATTATTATTTTGATTATTTATTGCAATTTTTTTATGACTATTATTATGATTAAAACAATCAATTAAATCAAAATTTGAAAGTACTAATTCTGATAATTTTGAATAATTACCTTGTCCTGAACAAAGTAATTTAAAGAATTTATTATATTTTGAATAATTAAATTTTTTCTTATTTGATGATGAATCTAATGAATAAAATATTGAAGAATTTAAATCAAGAATTAATTTTGATAATTTATTATTTAATTTTATAAAATCAATTATTGATAAATCATTTCCGGTTAAAATATTATTTAATTCTAAAGTTTCAATATTATCAAACATAAAAGTTGCCATTAACTTTTTATTAATAAATTTTCTCTTAAATGTATTTGTATAAGTACAAGAATTTAAGGTTAATTTTTTAATATTAACTGGTCTATTATAAGATATTGGTAATGTTAATAATTTAAAATCATCAATAATAAAATTCCCCAATATTAATTCTTTAATTATATCAAATTCACAAAGTATTAGAGATATATGAGAAAATTTAAGTGGAATTGACCAACCAGATTGTGTTTTCAACATAACTTGATTTATAATTCTATTATTATTTGGTTTAATGATTTTCTTCTTATTATTATACCATAATGATGAAAGAGAACTGGTACTGGTTATATTATTATCTATTGGGAATGCAAATTCAGGTGATATTTCAGAAAGTATTATTGTGGATAATCCATAACTATGACTTAATAAATAAGAAAAGCAAGATATATAATCATCATAATTCCATTTATCATCAAAACTTGATTTGGAATCCACTTTATAAGTTCCAGCAATACTTATTTCAAAATCAGAAGATTCTTTAATTAATGGATTTTTAAATTCAACGTGTTTAATAAAATTAACTTTATTACTAACATTATCAATAATTAAATGTTGACGAGAAAATTTTTGAAAACTTCTTGGAGATTTAAACAGAATCAGATTGTAAATGAAATTTTTATTAATTATAGACCAAAATTTCTTACAACTAAGTGATAAATTTATTAAATCAGTTAATGAAGATTTTGAGTCATTATATAATATATTGAATATTTGTAATAATAATTCGTAGGGTAAAGAACAAATATGGTTTGGTGGATAATCATCCTTTTCAGGCTTGGGTTTATTTCTAAGAAAGAGTTTCTTTCTTCCAATTAATTGATACCTTTTCATGGTTATTTTTATTTTTATTTATTTTTATAATACGGCTAAACCTGTGGGATCTGAATCTCTTCTCCACACACAGACACAAAAACTTATTATTTCTTAAAGTTAACCTCTTTTTTTGACCTCTATTCTTTATAGCTATTCACCTCAAAGCTTATAAAGAACCACAGCGCTATACCCTTTGATATTATATTGATAAGATAAAGAATGAATAAATAAATTAAATTAAATTAAATTAAATTAAATTAAATTAAAAATTAACAAAATTTCATTTTCCTGTACTCAAAAAAAAAAAAAAAAAAGATGAATTTTTTTTTTGACATATTTTTATTTTTTTTGGTAGAGAGATATGTGTGATATCTAATTTCTGTAATAGAAGATATATACATTCAACATACATCATAATTAATAGCAATGGCCGAAGAACAAAGACAGCTATTGGAGCAACTAATGGGAAAAGATGCCATGATCAATCCCATATCCGCCAGAAGAGAACCAGAAATGTCCAATTTAAAAGTATGTAAAAGTTTCCTAGTGGGGACTTGTCCGCATGATTTATTTGTGGCCACTAAACAAGATTTAGGTAAATGCCCAAGACTACACCTTGAAAAGCATAAATTAGAATATGAATATAGAACCAAGAAGTTAGGAGAACAATTTCCTGAATTTGAAGAGGAATATTTTAATCATATTAAAGAATATATACAAAAATTAGATAAAACTATATCGATTGCTCAACAAAGATTAACTCAAACTAGTCCTGAAGAAAAATCTAAAATTGAAAATATTACTAAAGAATTGGATACTTTGGATATGAAAATAGGGTTAATGACTCAAGAAATTGATTGTTTAATTAAAGAAAATGAAATTCAAAAATCATTATATGAAACAATTAAATTAAATGAATTATGTAAAGAACGTGAAAAATTGGCAGAAACGGCTAGAAATTTAGCTGAAAATGTCGGTCAAACATCTCAGCAAAAGTTACAAGTTTGTGAAGGCTGTGGTGCATATTTATCAAGACTTGATAGTGATAGAAGATTAGCTGATCATTTCGTGGGTAAAATTCATATGGGTTATGTTCAGATGAGACATGCTTATGATGAATATATTCACAAATTAAAAAATAGAAGTTTTTCAAATAATAATAATAATAATAATAATAATAATAATAATAATAATAATAATAATAATAATACTTCAACTACTAGTACAATAGCAAAGAAGAGCCTTGCGATTGCATATTAGAATCGAGATGAAATTTAACAAGCTTATAGAATTATATTCTTATTATACTTCAGTTCATCATATGTAAATTTAAATTAAATAAATGTATATTGGAAGGCTTTTTTTTCTTTTTTTTATTTTTTAAATAAAGCTTTAATGTTAAATGTACAAATTCCTATCGGTATGTTTTTTTCATATTCAGTATATGTAAGATAGATAAATACACTTGTTCATTCAACTGTTATAGTAATTAATAAAATCAATATACAACGTATTAGACTAAATTGTACATATAAAGTATATACACGGTGGAATATACAAATTTAATCTTCTTTAAGTGGTTTAATACCTTTACCAACCTTTTCTTTTGAAACATAACCTAAAGCAGCTAATCTATCAGATAAGATTGGATGAGAATGATGATAAGAAGAATATAACCAATCAGCATCCATAGTAGTTAAATTCTTACTTAATAATTTAATTAAGGAAGTACTTAAATCAGTAGTATAACCACAAGATTTTGCATAAGCATCAGCTTCATATTCATGTTTTCTTGTTAATGAATTCAGAACAAATTGTAACACAAATTCAAGAGGGCCAAAGATTTCAGAAAATAAAATAAATCCCACAAAAGTTGGTTGAATATTAAAATTAAATGATGAAAATAATGATTTATTATTAATAAAGGCAGAAAATGTTGAAAATAATAATAATGAATGAACTTGAGAAAATATTAACATCTTAGTAAGATGATTTAATTTCCAATGACCAATTTCATGAGCTAATACAGCAACAATTTCTTCAGTATTTGAATCTTCAATTAATGTATCATAAATAACAATTTGTTTATTCCATGGTAAACCAGTAAAATAAGCATTTGAATGTGATGATCTTTTTGAACCATCAATGACATGAATTTTTGTTAATGGGAATTTATGTTTTGAAGCTAAATCTTCAATTGCAATTTTTAATTTACCATCTTCTAATGGAGTAAATTTATTAAATAATGGTTGAATTAAAGTTGGAAAAATAGTCATCGCAACTAATTGTACAAATAAAATAAAAAACATAGTATAAATTATAAATGATTCACCAAAATAATCAATAATTTTTAAGAATCCAGCAATGATTGGAGGTACTAAACTAACAGTAAGACCAAGACCTTTAATAGTATCAGTTATCCATAATTTAACAGTTAATTTATTAAAACCATACTTTTCTTCTAAAACAAAATTTTGATAATATGACATTGGTAATGAAATAATAGTTGAAATTATAGTTGTAATTCCAAATAAGACAACTGATTGAGTTATAACACCACTGAAAAAGGTTGGTAAAATAAATGAAGATTGATTTAATAAATCACCAGAAATTAACCAAAATTTACTTAATAAATTATATTTAATGGTTATTAAACTTTCAGTTAAACCAATTAAACTACTTAAAAGTTTAAATTTTGCCTTTGATCTTGAATATTCTTGAGATTTATCAAAAGTTGCTTGAGAAACTTCAGCCTTCAAACTTATTGGTGGACTGGTTTTCTTTAATACTTGATATTGACGAAAATCTAAATAACTATCAAACGCAAATCTTCCAAGTGTCAAGACTGTAATAATAAATTTCCAGTCAATTTTTGGACTATCAAGGAATGAAAAAGTCTATAATTACCAAGTTAGTATATATAGGTTCATTTGTATCCAATCAATCAGTCAAACCACTCAATTAATCTAACCTAATGGAGTCGGAATTCAGTCTGATCCAATTAATCTATGTGTGGTACTTACTTGAGCCAACGAAAACATGTTGAAATAGTTTCAATTGGGATAAATAATAAGAAGCTATTTGTTTCAAACAATTTCAATTTAAATTTCAATTTCAATTTCAATTTTGTTGTCCCTTTTTTTTCAGCGGTGGAAATTTTTTTTTGGTGTTTTTTTTTTGCCGTCGGTAAATCAGAAACTATAACTATAACTATAACTATAACTATAACTATAACTATAACTATAACTATAACTATAACTATAACTATAACTATAACTATAACTGAAACTACCACTACTACAATTTCAACTTGAACTACAACGCTTTCACTTAAAACTTTCTACAAATAATATAATAACGTTTTAATAATATATATTTCTTTTCTAATAATAAAAAAAAATTATGGTTATATAGTATCAAATAAATATATAATTAATTGAATAAATGTATAAATATATATATATTTATTATATGGAAATCAAATTTTTATTTTATTTTAATTTTAATTTTATATATTTTTATGATTGAATGTAAATGTAAATGAAGGGGGACGTTTTATTATTTTTTATTTGGTTTAAAAAATGTGTATAAGGTTTGATAATTAATTAATAAAATGAATTAAATCTATTTAGATTCGGCAGCTAATTTTTCAGCCTTGGCAACAACATCTTCAATACCACCAACCATATAGAAAGCATTTTCTGGTAAATGATCATATTTACCTTCTAAAACTTCTTTAAATGATTTAACAGTTTCAGTTAATCTAACTAAAGTACCTGGAATACCAGTGAAAACTTCAGCAACGGCAAATGGTTGAGATAAAAATCTTTGAATTTTTCTAGCTCTTTCGACAGTTAATTTATCAGCTTCAGATAATTCATCCATACCTAAAATAGCAATAATATCTTGTAATGATTTATAAGCTTGTAAAGTTTGTTGAACATTGGTTGCAACATCATAATGTTCTTGACCAACAACGGCAACATCCAATAATCTTGATTTAGAATCTAATGGATCAACAGCTGGATAAATACCTAATTCTGAAATACCTCTTGATAAGACAGTAGTAGCATCTAAATGAGCAAATGTGGTGGCTGGAGCAGGATCAGTTAAATCATCAGCTGGGACATAAACAGCTTGGACAGAAGTAACTGAACCTTTCTTGGTGGTGGTAATACGTTCTTGTAAAAGACCCATATCAGTGGCTAAAGTTGGTTGATAACCGACAGCTGATGGAATACGACCTAATAAGGCAGAAACTTCAGAACCAGCTTGAGTAAATCTAAAAATGTTATCAATAAATAATAACACATCTTGACCTTCTTCATCTCTGAAATATTCAGCAATGGTTAAACCAGTTAAAGCAACTCTAGCTCTAGCACCAGGTGGTTCATTCATTTGACCAAAGACTAATGCGACTTTAGATTCACCTTCTAAATTAATAACACCAGTTTCTTTCATTTCACGATATAAATCATTACCTTCTCTAGTTCTTTCACCGACACCGGTAAAGACAGAAAAACCACCATGAGCTTTAGCAATATTATTAATTAATTCTTGAATAAAAACGGTTTTACCGACACCAGCACCACCGAATAAACCAATTTTACCACCTCTAGCGTAAGGAGCTAATAAATCAACAACTTTAATACCAGTTTCTAAAACTTCAGCATTGGTTGATTGTTCAACAAATGATGGAGGATCAGCATGAATTGGATTTCTTTGCTTACATTCTATTGGACCTCTTTCATCAATTGGTTCACCAACAACATTAATAATTCTACCTAAAGTACCACGACCAACTGGAACAGAAATTGGAGCACCAGTATCAGTAACAGTAGTACCTCTGACTAAACCTTCGGTACCATCCATAGCAATAGTTCTAACGGTGGATTCACCTAAATGTTGAGAAACTTCTAATACTAAATTTTGATCACCATTTTTTAAGGTTAAAGCATTTAAAATAGCTGGTAAATTACCTTCTTCGAATTGGACATCAACAACAGCACCAATAACAGCTCTATAAAAAATTAATATGTTAGTACTTCAGCCGAATAATTGATTCATCATTATTAATATTATTGAATATAATTCTTGGTATTATTATTATTATTATATATTATTTGAATGCTCGAAGTGCACCACAAAAATAAAATTGAAAAATTTTATTGGCTGAATTTTTTTTGGTGGTGGGCGGTGAGTGAGACCAGACTTTAACTTAGATAATTTTATTGAATTTATACAATTCAATAATCAACATATATACATATATATATAAGACATATATATAACATAAATATATATTGATTACACAATATAACTGAATTCAATTGTATCCTGTAGATATCATTATTTTTAATTGGATGAATTTTATTTTGAGTGAGTGAAAATGATGGGATGTGGAATGAAATGAATGATTTGATTTTTGTCGATTGATTTTCAATCAATTGATAAGAATCAAACCAATTGATGTTGAATAATGAATTGATCTATAGTAATAATAATAATTAAACATTTCATCAATATAAATTAATTAAAATGAAGTTAAATAAAAAAATAGAAAGTAGAAAACATACCTGACTTTACCAACTGGAGCAGCAGTAGCTAAACCTCTGTTAAACATAAGGTTACGCTTAGCAGCAACAAAAGCATTGCGTGAAGCAGTATTAAGTAATCTTGGAAGAACCATCGTCACTATAACTTTGGTAATTTAAAGATATTCCTATATTGAAAGAAGAAAGAAAGAAAGAAAAGAAATTGAAAGAATTGAAAATGGAAAATTGAGCTTTTTCTTTTTTTGTTGAAATTGAAAAAAAAAAATTTATTCGCACTTAAAAATTTCAACCAATAAAATTTGGGTATAAAAATTTAAATCGGTTTTCACACTCCACATAGTTAAAAATTAATTGGATATACCCGGAACACATTATATATTTTAAACTGCAAAATATATATATATGTATATAAAATATTTGCTATTACTATTTATAAAATCTCTTCAAGATTTCTTTTTGTTTCTTTAATTAAATCCTTTAATTGTGAAGGATAAGTTTCATATAATAATATTGAACCCGATGGAACTAAATTATTATTATTATTATTATTATTATTATTATTATTATTATTATTATCGTCATCTTCAAATAATTTATTACAACATTGTAAACATATTCTTATATTATCTTTTAAATTCAATTTCTTCATGTTGGAGCCCTTTTGTACCATACCCATTTTACTACTCATCATTCTAGATCCATTATTTGTTACTCTAGTTGATCTCATTGAAGAAGAAGATGATCGTTTATTATTGGTTCTCGTGGAAATACCAATAGAACCAACTATTTCAAGTTCATCCTTCTCTCTTAATCGCTTTGATCGTCTTTTATTTGAAGGTTGTTGCTCTTGTTGATGTTCTATTTCTTCTTTTGCCTTTCTTTTAGCTTCATTTATTAATTGATCAAATTGTCCCATCATACAATTTCTTGCCCGTTTTTCATATTCATCTTCTTCATTATCATTATTATTATTATTTTTATTATTATTATTTTTATTGTTATTATTTTTATTGTTATTATTATTATTATTATTATGTAGCTTTTCTTTTTCTTCTTCATAATCATCTATAACAATTAATTCTGCTAACCTCTGAGAACTTTGACTTAGTAATACACTATCTGCTTTATTATTATTATTATTATGATTATTATTCATTTCATGAGGCGATGAATCAGGTGTCAACAATTGTTTTGGCTCCTTGGTTGATAATCCATTGTTCTTGGAATAAATAAACGAATGATCTTTATTATTTATAATACAATATTGATAACAAAGATAGGTTTTACATAAATCACATAATAATTCATCATCATCATTATCATAATCTTTATAATTATTATTAATTAATTTTTTTAATTTTTTTGGTTTAAATTGAATAATAAATTTTGATTTATTAATTTTAAATAATAATTCAATTTGATTCATAATAAATTTTTCAAAACTTTTTAAACTTCGATTAATTAAATTAATTTCATTTGGTAATATTTTACCTTTCTTTTTATTAAATGATCTTAATATATTCTCTAATAATTGATAATGATTAAATACATTTTCTTTACCAATTAATTTATAATCTTCAATTGATTTTTCTCCAAATTCTAACCAATTATTCATGGTAAAATTAACTGCCTCATTAAAATTAAATCCACTATTAAATCCAGCATGATAAACTCTTGGAAATGTTATAATAAATTCATTAGGATTTTGATCAGCATAAACACATTTTATATTATTTTTAATTAATGTCATAGGTGATAATAGTGTAACTAATTGATGTAATAAATCTGGTTGTTTTTTAAATAAATCAGGGGCAAAATCTTTCATTAATTTTTCAAATTTATCAGCTTGTGACGATGGTATACCATACCATTTCTTTGTGGCTCCAAAATGACAATAATTGGCCGATAATGTATAATGATCTTCAACATGCCAACAAAATGTTGATAATAATGAACCAATATAAATCCAAGGTATTGTCATACCTGATATTGAACTACTTATATAATTAAATAATGAACCTTTAGCAAAGGGTAATTTTGTTAAATTTAAAGGATGATTTATATAATATTGATTAATTGGATTAGATAATTTTATATTGGGAGTATCAACCATTGGGAATCCACTTATTTGACCTGGAATTAAATTATGAATATCAGCACCATATTTAACTTCTAAATCTGATTTTTCAATATCAACAAATTCCCAAAATTTTGATTCAATTTTATCAATACTTAATAATTCACCATTATTATAATTTTTAATAAATTCTTCATTAAATTTTAAACATAAATCATAAAATTCAGGTAATGAATATTTTTTATCTAATTCTTCTTCAAATCCATATTCACCAGTACCAATAAGACATTTATCACAATACCAATTGGATGAAGGGATTGATGATAAAGGATTTGGTAAACAATTTATATGATAAGGATTATCACAATTATCACATAATAAAGTTAAAGATGGATGATCATTTTTACCACATATTAAACAATTATCATCATCATCTTCACTATCAGATTCTGGAAATTCATAATTTGAATTATTTTGATTTAAATAACTTACATAAGATCTTATATGACTATATTCTAATTCTAATTGATTTGAATCTTGATTAATTTCAAAATGAGTTTTTAATTGAGACCATTTATTAGAATTCATTTTATTAATACCACCAAGATTTTCAATATTAATAAATAAATCATAATAATATATATTAATTAATTGATTATTATTTTTAATTGATTTGGCTGTAAAATATAAATTTAATTGACGTTTTCTACGCATTTTTAAAAATCGATTTATATTATCAATAAAGCATTGTCTTGATCTTGTTGTTAATCCTAAATCACTTATTTTTTGTAATCGAGTATGAAATTTAAATTCATTTGAAATCAGAAATGTTGGTTTCCATAATTCAGGTGGTATAATTTTAACAATTCCATATTGTGCACCTAATTCTGTTATATCTGATCGGGATAAATATTCAATGGGATCATTAAATTCATCCATGGTTGGTCTGAGAACAGGACACGGAGTTAATAAATCCTTATTAAACATAATGATGATAATTCTCTGAATTAAATTAAAATTTAATAAAGAAGCCTAAACCGTTAAACAAGAAGAAGAAGAAGAAGAAGTAGTAGTAGGAAGAAGGCAGAAGGAAAGAAAGGAAGACAGAAAGAAAAAAAAAGGTTGGTTGTCAAAAAGAATTGACAAACAAAAAAGTACCAATAAATTATATGATTGATAATAATATACTTAATCAATTAATATAGTTTCAAACCCCAGGTTCAAGCGACACCAATTATATAACTTTCAAATGATTTATTAACTTATTTGATATAAAATTTATTGATTTAATTTTTACAACCTTTATTTTATAATCACTTTTTTTTATTTTATTAAAATTTATCAATCGCACTGTTTCCCTTTTTCTTAAAATTTATTTTAAAATTTGAAATTGTTAAAAAAGTTGGCAAAAAAAATCTATGATAAATGTTAAACTAATTAATTAATTAATTAGTCTAATAATTGATCTTAACATATACTTTAATAATCACTATTAATTAATATTTTAAATATTAATTAATTGAAATTTATAATAAATTTTTAAATTTTTTAAAGATATCGTAAGTTTTAAAAAAAATCAGATTTTAAAATATCCCCAAAATTTTATATCTTTTCTTTTTTCTTAAAAAAAAAATATTAAAAAATGTCGCATATTAATAGTTAGACTTCCTAATAGGGTAATATGTGTCAATGAGTCGGTTTGTATTGCTGTGATTTTATGTCTTTTGTTCAAGATGTTCCCATAAATGGAAGTCAAATGCGACATTTCCGTTGAATCAAATATCAAAATCAATAATCTAATAATAATAAATTTCAATCAATTTTTCTTTTCTTTATTATTGTAAAAACCAATTAATCAATATGAAAGATTATACAATTGCTATATTAGGATGTGGTGTAATGGGTACAGCTGTTGCTTCTGCCATTCTTAAATCAAAATTTGAACCATATCCTTCAAAAATTATTGGTTGTACTAATTCTGAATCAACCAATAATGAATTAAAGAATAATTTACAACATGAAATATTTGAGTATTCTTATGGAGTTGAATCAAACATAAAAGCTATTGCATCAGCTCAAATCATAATACTTGGTTGTAAACCTTATATGTATAAAGAAATTTATGAACAAATTAAATCAGGTTTAAATAATAATCAATTAATTATATCATTATTAGCTGGTACTACAATTTCTGAATTAACAATATTTTCACCATATATTGCCAAAGTTATGACCAATACTCCAGCCAGATTTGGTTGTGGAACTGCTGCCATATCATTTTCAAAACCAGCTGAAGAAAAATATGAAGATTTAGTTTTAAAATTAATTAAACCAGTTGGTGAAGCATTTAAAATTCCCGAAAAAAATATGGATGCAGCCACAGCATTAATTGGTTCAGGACCGGCATTTTGTTTATTAATGATGGAATCATTAATTGATGGAGGCGTTAGAATGGGATTACCATTTGAAATTGCAAAATTATCTGCTGCTAAAGTTATGGAAGGTACTGCAAAAATGGTATTAGAAACTGGTGATCATCCTGCAGTTTTAAAGAGTAAAGTTTGTACACCTGGTGGTACAACCATTGCCGGATTATTAAAAATGGAAGATTCTGGTATTAGAAGTGGTATTGCAAGAGGGGTTGAAGAAGCAGCCATTGTATCTGCATCATTTGCAAAAAAGTAAGACAACAATAATAATAATAAAAAATTTGTGTATATATACAAGATCTATATAATAAATTATATATCTATTTAATTTCTTTCTTTTGATTAAGAAACAAATCACCTAGTAAACCAATATGCTGAGGATTAATCGTTATACCAGCATTATTTAAAGCAGTTTGAAATTTATTTAAATGATCTCTAAAATCTTTATCAGAAATAATTTTCATTAATTGACTAATAGAAGGTTTTATTCCGGTTTGAAATCCTTTACTTTCCAACATAACTTTGAATTGGTTTAATAGTTCAAATAATTCGGGATTGGTCTTAATAGCTTCCGATATCTTTTTCGAAGTTTCAATTAATTCTTCATCATTGGATTTGGATTTATTAAATAAAAAATTTACTGGTTTTGTAGTTGAAAATGAACATTTAGTTAATGTTATTTGATGGGTTAATATGGGTGAGGTTTGATATTTGATTAATGAAATCGATCTTAATATAGTTGATTTAAACATTGTGGTTTATGATGTTATTTATTGTTTAATAAGATATGAATGTGAATATGAATATAAATATGAATATGAACAGTTAAGTAATAAATTTATTGGTCGTGTACCAAAACCCCAAAAGTTTATTTTTCTTTCAAAATCGACAAAATCCTCACTCTGAAAAATTTTGATGAAATTCTAATCAACACGTCTTCAGTTTCTTTTCAATTTCTATTCAATTCAATCAATCATGTCCAACGAAGGCCAAGAAGAATTATTGGATTACTCCGATTCCGAAGAAATCGCCGTTCCATCCACAGCCCCAGTCACTGCTGGTGGTGATGAAAAAGAAGCTGATAAGAAAGGTTCTTATGTTGGTATTCATGCAACTGGGTTTAGAGATTTCTTATTAAAACCTGAATTATTAAGAGCCATTGGTGATTGTGGTTTTGAACATCCTTCTGAAGGTTCGTATTCTTCAATAATAATAATATAATACAACCCCAGCTTTTTGATTTGGAGATATAATAATAATACTTATAAATAAGACAAAGAAAAGAAGGTTGGTCCCCCTTTTTTTTCCTTCTCATTATCAATCATATATATCGAATGCTAGACATTTCAACATCTCAACATTTGTTCATATGTGTGGATTGATCCTTAATTACGATTAAACAAGAAATGAATTCACTTCACTTAACTTCAGAATTATTTGTTACCCCCAACCCCCCCTTGTCTTCAATTTATTTTTTTTGTTGTTGTGTTGGCATAAAATTGTTTCATGTTTCATAAAACTTTTCCCCAAAAAAACAACTATACAAATCGTCATCATGAAAAATATATCTTTTATTTTATTCATGTGTATTTTATTTGACTCTTGTTTGTTTTACAAGTTTTTATAAAATAAGATTCCGAACGATTACTTTTTTTTTTACTTTTTATTCTTCTTTTTCATTTTTATTTTTATTTCATTTTTTTCTTTTTCAGAAAAGAAAACTTGAAATAGTTTTACAAATATGAGAGGGGACAAGATAATCTGAGATAATAATATAAAAAGATATAAATATATCTATTTTATTTATTTAAATTAAAGGTCTTTTTGATTAAAACGAAATGTATTAAATCAATCCAGAAACCTTCTAGTATATTTTTAAATTATTTATTTCAAATCAGAAAAGTTGTTGTTATTATTTATTTATTTATTTATTCGATTAATTAATTTAATTTAATTTAATTAATTTTTCAGGAAAAAAAAGCAATTTTAAACTAACGTATATTATTTTTTAGTCCAACAAGTTTGTATTCCTCAATCTATTTTAGGTACTGATGTTTTATGTCAAGCTAAATCAGGTTTAGGTAAAACTGCTGTTTTTGTTTTATCAACTTTACAACAATTAGATCCAGTTCCTGGTGAAATTTCAACTTTAGTTATTTGTCATACTAGAGAATTAGCATATCAAATTAGAAATGAATATGCTAGATTTTCAAAATATATGCCAGATGTTAAAACTGAAGTATTTTATGGTGGTACTCCAATAAAAAGAGATGTTGAAAAATTAAAGAATAAAGATACTTGTCCACATATTGTTGTTGCAACTCCTGGTAGATTACATGCCTTAGTTAAGGAAAAATCTATTAGATTAGCCAATGTTAAATCATTTGTAATTGATGAATGTGATAAAGTTTTAGAATCAATCGATATGAGAAGAGATGTTCAAGATATTTTTAGAAGTACTCCACATCAAAAACAAGTTATGATGTTTTCTGCTACTTTATCACAAGAAATTAGACCAGTTTGTAAAAAATTTATGCAAAATCCTTTAGAAATTTATGTTGATGATGAAGCAAAATTAACTTTACATGGTTTACAACAATATTATATTAAATTAGATGAAAAGGAAAAAAACAGAAAATTATCTGATTTATTAGATTCATTAGAATTTAATCAAGTTATTATTTTTGTTAAATCAACTCAAAGAGCTGATGAATTAAATAAATTATTATGTGCTTGTAATTTCCCATCAATTGCTGTTCATTCTGGTTTACCACAAGAAGAAAGAATTGAAAGATATAAATCATTTAAAGAATTTAATAAAAGAATTTGTGTATCAACTGATGTCTTTGGTAGAGGTATTGATATTGAAAGAATTAATTTAGCCATTAATTATGATTTACCAAATGAGGCTGATCAATATTTACATAGAGTTGGTAGAGCCGGTAGATTTGGTACTAAAGGTTTAGCAATTTCTTTAGTTTCAACTAAAGAAGATGAAGAAGTTTTAGAAAAAATTCAATCAAGATTTGATGTTAAAATTACTGAATTCCCAGAAGAAGGTGTTGATCCATCAACTTATATGAATACTTAAGAAGGCAGAAAAATAAAAGTATTAAGGTTTTGTTGCTCTCCAAGTAGGCTTTTTTTATGATCAAAAATGAAAAAAAAATAAATTGTTTCTTTATATTTATAAAAATTATTTACTTTTAAAAAAAAATAAGATTATTTTGAATATAAAATTTTTTGTACAATTATAATATTGATTCATTCAACCATACTGTAGACATATACAATTTATAATATTAAAAACATGATATAAGTCCAGTTTTGGAATTAAGAACCATTCAATATGTACATTATAATCTGATTTAAATGGTAAATCTTTATTATTAATTAGGATTTTACGAGAAGATTTTAATTCTGTTGATGATGATTCTGATGAACATCCAGTACAAAATAAATCTCCTTTACCATATTTTTCATGTAATATTTTATGAATTTTTAATTCAATGGTTCTTAAATTTTTAGTACAATAAAATCCATTTTCTTTAAACCTTTCAAAATTATAATTTTCAACACTTTTATTATTATTATTTGATATTTTTAAATTCAAAAATAATTTTAAAAATTGATTAAATGTATCGGATTTATGAATTATTTCATTTATTGTAACCTTCCCGACCCGATCCTTTTCCTTTTCCTTTTCCTTTTCCTTTTCCTTTATATTTATTCGCGTTGAATTATCTAATTGAGGTAAAATAATGGATAAATCATGATTACATTTTAATTTCCATTGATTTATCCTAGTTAAAACTGGTTGAGTAGTCATTCCAATTTTAATTAGTATAAAATTATTATTTTTATTATTAAAATTAATCCATTTATTTTCATGTCTCTTTTTAACTTTTGGTAAATTTTTAACAGCGAGCCACAGTTTTTCTTTATTATTATTTTGGTGAGTATTAATTAAATTGGTTAATGTATAAATATATATAAACCCCGGTTTATTAAGTTGATTATTAGTTGATGGGATTGAATTGATGGGATTATTACGTTTAACATTGCCAGTAGTTGTAGTTGTCTTAGTATTAGTAGATTTCTTTAATTGTGATTGATTTTTATGATAATTACAATAACCATCATTGGTAGATATTTTGCATCTAATTCCTTTGGTAGTTATACCAAGACATTGAGTTTCATAGGTCATTTTATGCATATACTTGGTTATTCTTTTTTTTTTCACAGCCAATATAATTTTATTAATATTTATGATTGAGCCTCAGTTTTAAAATGTTTGTTAAAAATACGATAAGATTTAATTTACGATCAAATGAAGTTTCAGGTTAGATAATAGTGGATATATCTTTTATTGTGGAAGTGGTGGTGGTGGTCGTCGTTGTGGAGTTAAGTTTTTCTTTAATATTAGTATTCTTTAATTGATGTTGATGTTGATGTTGATAACAATATTGGTTAATTGAACGCGTCTTCCTTTTACATCTAATATTTTCAATTGTTTCACCAAGACACTGAGTAGCTTTTAATTTTGTTAACTTGGTTGGCTTCTGGGAATGAATGAGATTGTTCCTGATGGGATCTAATATGACAAAATCCTTTAATTCTATTATTTTTACACCTTTGACCGTTTTTATTTGTACCAAGACACTGGTTAGAATCTTCAAATTTTTTTGTGCTACTTTGTTTATGATTTGATCTATGATTATTGTGAAAATTACAATATCTCACAATTGAATTGTTTTTACATCTATGCTTATCAAGTGTAGTAGCGTAACATTGATTATTAACTTGTAACATGAGTTAAAAAGTATTTGTTATTGTTATTGTTATTGTTATTGTTGGTTATCTTTCTCGAACGCTTAGATTTACCTAATTAAGAAGTCAAAAAGATGTTTAAACAATTAAATGAACCTATAAGTTTTAATTTTAATTAATGAATTGCTAATTAATTAATTACCATCAGATGATATATATATTATATCCTGATTTTCATAAATAGGAGTTGTTAAATAATTAATAATAAATAATAATAATTAATTATAATTAATTTATTTAGTTATATAAAATTGTGGCACGTGAAATAGAGTCAGATTAAATGGGGTGAGCTAAAAAAAATTTTAAATTGCAGCCTTTAATTATTTTTATTTACACATATATAATTTTTCACTATAAATAGTTTAATAAATTTCCTTTCCCCCTTTTTTTTTTATTTCAATTTATTATAAAATTTTTTATATTTATTTGTCATAATTCAATTCAATTCAATTCAATTTAATTCAATTCAATTCAATTAACTACATAATGTCAGCTCGTCATTTTGATACCCTTCAATTACATGCAGGTCAAGAAGTTGAAAAACCTCATTCTGCTAGGGCTCAACCAATTTATGCCACAACTTCATATGTATTTGATGATTCTAAACATGGTGCTCAATTATTTGGATTAGAAGTCCCCGGTTATATTTACTCTAGAATTCATAATCCAACCGTCAATGTCTTTGAAGAAAGAATTGCTGCCTTAGAAGGTGGGGTTGGTGCTGTTGCTACTTCATCAGGTCAATCAGCTCAATTATTAGCCATTACTGGTTTAGCTCATGCTGGTGATAATTTCTTATCAACTTCATTCTTATACGGTGGTACTTATAATCAATTTAAAGTTGCCTTTAAAAGATTAGGCATTGAAGCAAGATTTATTGATGGTGATAAAGTTGAAGATTTTGCTAAATTAATTGATGAAAAGACAAAAGCTATTTATATTGAAAGTATTGGTAATCCAAAATATAATGTACCTGATTTTGATGCCATTGTAAAATTGGCTCATGATAATGGTATACCAGTTGTGGTTGATAATACATTTGGTGCCGGTGGTTATTTAATTAATCCATTTAAACATGGTGCTGATATTATTGTTCATTCTGCTACTAAATGGATTGGTGGTCATGGTACTACAATTGCTGGAGTTGTAATTGATTCTGGTAATTTCCCATGGACAAAATATCCTAAGAAGTATCCTCAATTTTCTGAACCTTCAGAAGGTTATCATGGTTTAATTATTAGTGAAGCTTTAGGTAATGCTGCTTATATTGGTCATGTTAGAATTGAATTATTAAGAGATTTGGGCCCAGCTTTAAATCCATTTGGTGCCTTTTTATTATTACAAGGTTTAGAAACTTTATCATTAAGAGTTGAAAGACAATCATATAATGCTCTTAAATTAGCTCAATATTTAGAAGCTTCACCATATGTTGAATGGGTTTCATATTTAGGTTTAAAATCTCATGGTAGTCATGAATTATCCAAGAAATTTTTAAATCATAAAGATCAATTTGGTGGGGCATTATCATTTGGTGTTAAACAATTACCAAATGCTTCTGGTGATGAATTTCAAGCATCAACTGCTAAAGTGGTTGATAATTTATTAATTGCTTCTAACTTGGCTAATGTTGGAGATTCTAAAACTTTAGTTATTGCTCCTTGGTTTACTACTCATCAACAATTATCTGATGTTGAAAAAATTGCTTCTGGTGTAAGTAAAGATTTAATTAGAGTTTCAGTTGGTACTGAATATATTGATGATATTATTGGTGATTTTGAACAATCATTTAAAAAAGTTTATCAATAGATTTGATAATTTTTAGATTTTATAAGAAATATATATGTATAAATGTATTTAAATCCTGGATGGTTTAAGAAAATGAACAGTAATTTGTAAAAAAAGTATTAATAAATGAATATTTAAATTTAATATTGAACCAGAACCAAGTTGAATATTTGCAATACCTAAATTAAATCCTTGATATTTTAATCTTTTATATAAACAATCAATTAAAACTTTTAATGATATAAAAATAATATAATAAATTAAAAATAAAAATATTCCTAAAATATTTAATATATCAATATAATTTTTATTAATAAATCCATTTATAAATGTTATAATTAAAAATACAAGTACCATTAATGATGAAATTATTAAACTTATAATTGATAAAATCAGTAATTTTTTTGAATATTTTTCAATTAATTTAATTTTATGAATAATACCTAATGCTTCATGATCTAAATTTTCATATCCAACTTCATTATTTAATGTTTTAATATAAATTTCATCTAATGATTTTAAACCATGAGAATAAGTAGTTACTAAACTATTACTAATAGTTAATGGATCTTCACTTATTGAAATTTGTCCTAATTGATAACCTATATCTTTAACTAAACTTGAAAATATATCTAATCCTTTTGATGATGCATAGCAAATTTCTTGTAAATTAATTTTATTAAATCGACAAAATCCATTATAATTAAATTTATATAAATTATTATCTGATAATGTATCAATTTTTGTTAAATAATTATCATCAGTGACCCAACTACTACTACTACTATTATTATTATTATAATCAGAAATACTTAAATCCTTGGCAACATAAGAAATCATCTTCAATCCTTCTCTTATTCCCGATAATGATTCCTTGGCAGTTTGAGATTTATCAGTAATTTCTAAGGTAAATTGTGGATAACATGGTAATGAATTTATTGATGTACAAGAAAATTGACAATATATATTAAGTACAAGTATTCCAATTGATAACAATAAACATGAAAATGAAGCCCAATTAAATCGATATTGTTTAAAGATGTTGTTAGCTTTCTTTTTGATTAGCTGATCTTGTGGTTGACCAATTGGATCGATATTATTTTTATTTTGTAATTCATATATATTATCTCCCAATTCTAATTCTTCTTGAGATTTCTTCTTTTTCTTAACAAATGGTAATGATTTGAAGATATCAAACTTAAAGGACATATTATTTTTAAATGGCGGTTAATTATTTACATAAATAAAGGTATTATAAAATTCTTTAAAAAGCTATAAAAAAAAAATTAAATTGTATACTTAGCGGGTGCAAAAAAAAAAAACAAACAAAAAAAAATTATTTAATTTCTATTCATGAATGTTCTTGAATCAAATTCATTTAATAATGAATCATTTACATCCGATGACTCTATTGAATTCCGTTTAGTTATGATTTGTTCAAGTTCTACTGATTCTGATTTATTATTATTATTGTTATTATTGTTACTATTATTATTATTATTATTATTATTATTATTATTATTATTACCTTCAAAATCTCCATGCATAAGGGGTATACTATAAAATGGATTATGAATTGTATTAGTATACCCATTATAAGTAGCTTCTTGATAATGATTCAGATTGGCGGCCGCTGATTCTCCAAAATAATCAACATTATTACTATCATTATCATCATCATCATCCATTGGATCCTTTAACCTATAAGTGGTTTGATGAACTTGTCTACCAGTTTTAGATACCATTTCTCCCAACTTTTTTAATTGTTGTTCACTATCTTTTCGTTTATTAAGAAATTCAATTTCTTGATTATCATCAAATTGATCAGGATGATCTAAACTTTCATCATTTTCAATAAATGATGCCATTTCATTATCTCTTCTACTATTATTATCAACTTCATATTCATATTCATCTTCCAAGGCAGGATTGGAACACCATAATGGAAATATCCAAATAAGAGTGGTTAATAATGATGAAATACAACCAAGATAAATAAACAGAAACCAAATTCTACCAATATGTAATGAGATTCCAAAATCAAATAAATGCTTTTTAATTTCCTTTTCAATTTGTGATAAAATTGATGATAATAATCCAACTGATAACATTATACAAAAAAATGATAATAATGATATAATGGCCGTTAAATTTAATAAAATTATTGAACTATGACTTATATGTTTATCATTAGAATAAATATATATAGTTAATAAAAACAATGAAAATTGTAAAATTGTGGCAGTTACAATTCCATAAGGCACAAATTTATACATTATTGTACGTTTATTTTGGGCTTGTTCATAATTTTCATCAATATAATCTGAACTTTGAAATGCATACAGTAATATAAATTTTAATCCTACTTCAGCTAATTGTTCACGATAACTGAATACACTTCTATCATTTGATTTTAAACAAGTTAAAACTTCACTTTTTTTTTGATTATTATTATTATTATTATTATTATTATTATTATTTGTTGAATTATAATTTCCATAACACCAATTCCATAAAGAATTAGTTATATATTGTGGAGCATTGGCAACTTCATCTTGAGCATATTGACTTACAATATCAATATCTGAACTGGTTAGAGTGGCATCAAAGGGTACAACATTATAATCTCCATCATTATTGGTAATATTTTTTAATTGTAAGGCTTCTCGTAATGAACCAGATAAACCTTCTGATACATCGATATGAGCACAGTTGATACGAGTTATATAACTATTATTATTCACCACGGGGGATACTAATGATGCTAATAAGCAAACTGTGGCTATGAAACCTAATATTAATCGTGAGGTTAATAATAAACTGGCTTCAGCTGATAAATCTTTAAAATATAATTTTAATCTAGATGGTTTTGATTGATTATTTAACATTTTTATGAAAATTTAAAACCGGTTATTTACTTTTCTATTGTATTTCTATATAGTTACCATGATTCTTCCTCTTAGATAAAGTAAAATGTCAAATGTTAATGAAGGTTTAAAAGGTAACGGTTGATTGAATTTTTTAATATTTTGATTTTTAATTTTCCTTTTTGTTGGTCATTTTCTGAAATTTTCTTTTACAAAAACTTAAAATTTACGATAAGTATAAAATAGAAATGTTTATTTTTAAACCCAATAAAAATAATAATAAACCAAATTAGAAATGAAAAAGTAAAAAGTAAAAAGTAAAAAGAAGAACAAGATAACTAAGATATATATATATATGTATATGTATATGTATATGCGTAATAAAAGAAATAGTGAATAATGAAAAAGTATGCAAATTATATTAAATTTACTGTACATTAAAATTGTTCATTAAATTTTAATTCACCATATTTTGAAGTATAAATTCTTAAATCATCAGAAGATTCTTCTAATTTTCTTTTATTATAATTAATTATATTTGAATCATTTATAGTTTGAATTGGTGCATTATTAATTTGATATTTACTATCCCATTCTGCTAAATTTGATCCACATGATGATTCAAAAGTTGAACCAATATTAGTTAATGAGGGGGGTTGATTTAAATGATCAGGCAATTGAACTCTTTTATTATTATTCTCTTGTACTAATTCATTCATATAACTATATTGTGAACCATTTGGTATATTATAACCATCAGAAACTGCTTTTCTAATTCTCATACCAATGGTTGATAATGAAGCAATGTCTTCATTCACCACATCCTGTGGTTGAATCGCATGTTGCATTTGTCTCTTTACACTTGACATATTGTGATTATGATTATGATGATGATATATATATATATATATATAAATATATATTGATGGGGAATTCCTATTTAAATAGTTAGTTTTTTATTATGTAAATCATTTATTTTTTGTTAACCACCAGACGCATTAAAAATGGGTTTTTTTGTACAAAAAGACACGACCCAAAACAAACAATATATTTCCTAATTGGGAATATTTCATCACGTGGATCATATCGCGTGTGTCAGAGTGCGCGCATTCAGATACCATTTATAGACAACATGAAAAGTTGTTACATTCCGTTAACGCTTTAATTTCTTTTGATTTTAGTGGAGATTCATTCATTTTTTAAATATTTTATAGGTAATTAACAGCGATGGATTTAAAATGATTCAAGACTTCATCAAAAGGTATAAGAAGGTATTAAAATTCTTCAATTCTTTTTTCAATTTTATATATAAATTGTTGTTTCTTTTAAAGGTAAACTTAAATAATTCATATAAATATAATATAATATAATATAATATAATATAATATAATGTCCTCACAATTTGATATTTCATCTACTACTACTGTTGATTATGAAACAAAATATTCTGCTCATAATTATCATCCATTACCAGTCGTGTTTCATAAAGCTTTAGGAGCTCATGTTTGGGATCCAGAAGGTAAAGAATATTTAGATTTTTTATCGGCTTATTCTGCCGTTAATCAAGGTCATTGTCATCCAAAAATAATTGAAGCTTTAGTTGATCAAGCTTCAAAATTAACTTTATGTTCAAGAGCCTTTTCATCAGATGTATTTGGAATTTATGCCAAATATATTACCGAATATTTTAATTATGAAATGGTATTACCTATGAATACTGGGGCTGAAGCCGTGGAAACAGGTTTAAAATTAGCTCGTAGATGGGGTTATGTTAAAAAGGGAATTCCTGAAGGTGAAGCCATTATTTTATCAGCCGTTGATAATTTTCATGGTAGAACTTTAGGAGTAATTTCAATGTCAACTGATCCTGATGCTAAAGCTAATTTTGGTCCTTATTTAAATGGAGTTGGTCCTCAAATTCCTGGTGCTCCAAAGGGTCAATTATTAAGATTTGGAAAAATTGAAGATGTTGAATTAGCCTTTAAAAATGCTGGTACTAAAATTGCCGCTATTTTATTAGAACCAATTCAAGGTGAAGCAGGTATTGTTGTACCACCAGAAGGTTATTTAACTAGAGTTCAAGAATTATGTAAAGAACATAATGTTTTATTAATTTGTGATGAAATTCAAACTGGTATTGCAAGAACTGGTAAAATGTTATGTTATGAACATTCTGCTAATGTTAAACCAGATATTATATTATTAGGTAAAGCAATTTCAGGAGGTGTTTTACCAGTATCAGCTGTTTTATCATCTAAAGAAATCATGTTAACTTTAGAACCAGGATCTCATGGTTCAACTTATGGTGGTAATCCATTAGCTTGTAGAGTTGCAATTGCTGCTTTAGATGTAGTTAGAGATGAAAAATTAGTTGAAAGATCACAAAGATTAGGTGATTTCTTAAAGGAAGAATTAAAAAAATTACAATTAGAATCTAAGGGAGTTATATCTGAAGTTAGAGGTAAAGGATTATTAAGTGCTATTGTAATTGATTCAACTAAGGCAAATGGTAGAACCGCATGGGATTTATGTCTTGTGATGAAAGACCATGGAGTATTAGCTAAACCAACTCATGATCATATTATTAGATTAGCACCTCCATTAGTTATTAGTGAAGAAGATTTATTAAAAGGGGTTGAAGCAATTAGAAAATCATTAATTGAATTACCAAATGCTCCAAGAGCTGATCATTAAGTATATAGTTTGTATATGTAGGAATATGTCTATGTATATGTATATGTATATGGGAAAAAGAAAAGTTTTAGGTAATTAAAAATATAAAATATTAATAATTTGCAACAATAAATTTTTAAAATGTTTCTTATCCGAGGCATATGAAATTTTTATATTTATTTTTTTTTTTTTTTTTTTCAACACATAATTTTTTGGTGGGGTTCAAAAATTAGTAATTTTTAAAAAAGGGAAATTGAATGAATCACATTTTATTTTTATTTTATTTTATTTTTATTAATTTCCTTTTTATATTAACAATTTACAAATATATATATATATATATATCTATATCTATCTATATCTATATCCTATCAAGTATAAGATCCGGTAAACAGGTAATACAAACATCTTATTAAGTTCATACTATAATAATATCATAATAATGTCATTTGTTGGAGGAGGAGCTGATTGCTCAGTTAATGGAAATGCAGTTTCACAATTTAATAAACATACTCAACAAGATAGATCATTACAAAGACAAACTGCCGGATCACCCGGTTTCATTCCTAATCAAGGTGCATTCAAGCAAGAGAATTTAATGAATTTAAGAGATAGACAACAAATGGATAATTTTATGAATAATAGTAATAATGCTCAAAATTCATCATTTCAATTCCAACCTATGAGACATGAACTTAATATGTTACAACAACAATCAAACAATCAACAACAACAACAACAACAACAACAGAATAAGCAATGGACAAATGAATTCCAAACTCATTCTCCATCACCTATTCAACAACAATCTCAACCTTCAAATATTATTAATATTGCTAAATCAAGTAGTCCAAGAAATGTTCATTGGTCATCTGAATTTCATCAAAATCTCGATCAAGCAAATATACAACAACAGCCACAACAACTTCCAAATATGAGGGTTGGAGGCTATCGACCTATGATGGCAATGCCATTGGTAGCTAATGGTTTACAACAACCTCAAGCTCAACATCAACAACCAATTCAACAAGAACCTCAAGTTGATTGGGATAATCAATTTCAAAAAATTGAAGAGTTAACTAATGAAGTTAAAGAAGATGAACCTCAAACTAAAGAAGCAGAAACTGTAGTTGAAAATGTCGAATCACCTGAATTTGTTATTGATGATAAATATCAAGCTACATTTCAAGAAGTTTGGGATGGATTAAATTCAGAAGCATTAGAACAAGATTTTATAAGTCAACAATATGAAGACTTTAAAAATACTCAAAGAACTCCATTTGATGCTGATATGAGTCAATGGGAAAAAGATTTTGCAAAATATGTTTCAACTCGAGCTCATTTTGGTGATTATCAATTTGAAGAAAATGAAAATAATCAATTTTTAGATTTACCAGCCGAAGCTGATCCTTATGAAATTGGTTTACAATTAATGGAAAATGGTGCAAAATTATCGGAAGCAGCATTAGCCTTTGAAGCAGCCATTCAAAGAAATGAAGGTCATATTGATGCATGGTTAAAATTAGGTGAAGTTCAAACTCAAAATGAAAAGGAAATTGCCGGTGTCACGGCATTAGAAAAATGTTTGGAATTACATCCAGAAAATTCTGAAGCTTTAATGATGTTAGCTATTTCATATATTAATGAAGGTTATGATAATGCTGCATTTGCAACTTTAGAACGATGGATTTCAACAAAATATCCTCAAATATCTGATAAAGCAAGACAAGAAAATCCAAGTATAACTGATGAAGATAGATATTCATTAAATAAAAGAGTTACTGAATTATTTATTAAAGCAGCTCAATTATCTCCAAATCAAGCTAGTATGGATGCTGATGTTCAAATGGGATTAGGAGTATTATATTATGCTAATGAAGAATTTGATAAAACAATAGATTGCTTTAAGGCAGCATTAACTATCAGACCCAATGATCCAGTATTATGGAATAGATTAGGTGCATCGTTAGCCAATTCAAATAGATCTGAAGAAGCAGTTGATGCTTATTTTAAAGCTTTACAATTAAAACCAACGTTTGTTAGAGCAAGATATAATTTAGGAGTATCATGTATTAATATTAAATGTTATAAAGAAGCGGCTGAACATCTTTTAAGTGGATTATCAATGCATCAAGTTGAAGGTGTTGATAATGGTGTTGGTGGTGGTAGTAGTACATTAAATCATAATCAATCAACGGCATTAACTGAAACTTTAAAACGCGCCTTTATTGCAATGGATAGAAGAGATTTATTAGAATTAGTTAAACCAGGAATGGATTTAAATCAATTTAGAGGTGAATTTAACTTTTAGTATAACATAACATAACATAACATAACATAACATAACATAACATAACATTACATTACATTACATTACATACATACCCTACCCCTGAAATACAACCAAACTTTATAACTCTAATATATAGTAAAGTATATTTATTTATTTATTTATTTATTAATTAATTAATACATATTTTAATTTATTCAAAAAATAAAAATGGTTTTAAGTTTTTTTGCAATTGTTATAAAAAAAAAAAACAACAAAAAAAAAAAATTTTTTTTTTTTTTTTAAGTTCTGACTCACTTTCATTAAAAAATTAAAAATTTTCTTTTTTTGACTCTCTCTTTTTATCTCCATGAAAAATTTAATAACCATCAGAAGAACATTGTTAAACGATTAAATTAAATCAATTTGATAATGTCATTCCCAGTATTACCGTTAATTGGATCACCCACTGATAAGGATGCTATAGATAAGTTTTCAGTAGTTGGTGAAATTCTTTTCCCATTAAAATCAATTCAAATCTCTAAATATTTCACAAATCAATTCTCCAATGAATTAAACATTAATATTAATATTACTGATGAACAAGTTAATGTTGATGATATTGTCAATCTATTGAACAATGGTATTAATAAAATCTTCATTGATGAATCCAATGCTGAAGAATTTATATTTAATAGTGATTTACCAAGTTCAAGATTTGCAATTAAATTATCATCATTAAATAATATTTCAGATATTTTATTAAAATCTCAAGCATCATTTATTGTCTCAGAATCAATTAAAGATTTAAAATCTATAAATGATAATGAAAATAGATTAATTTATTATTCAAATAATGATACTATAATTGATGAAAAAAAATCAATTGAATTAATTAATCAAGGTTATATTCCAATTATTTCATCTGATAAATTATCTATTACAGAAGAATCAAATCAGATTTCAATTTCAGAATTATTAATAAGTACTTTAACAACTGATCGTCTGGATGGTCTTTTTACTACTTTAATTACAACACCTGCTCCATCTTATACTGCTTTAGGGGTTGTATATTCTTCAAAACAATCGATTAAAGCATCAATTGCAGAAAAAGTCGGAGTTTATCAATCAAGAAAACGTCCTCATGAATTATGGTATAAAGGTAAAACAAGTGGTGCCACTCAAACATTAATTAAAATTGAAAAGGATTGTGATTCAGATTTAATTAAATTTATTGTTGAACCAAAAGATGGTTATGGATTTTGTCATCTTGAAAAAAATTTCACATGTTTTAAAGATGGTCAATTAGAAAATAAAGATGAAGGATTTGGTAATGGATTATCAAAATTAGATTCAACTTTATTTAAAAGATTTCAATTGGCTCCTGAAGGTTCTTATACTAAAAGATTATTTAATGATGAAAAATTATTAATTGCCAAATTAAAAGAAGAATTAGATGAACTTATTGAAGCAGGCCAAGATAAAGATGTCAATGAAGTTGGTTGGGAAAGTGCTGATTTATTATATTTTGTTATGGTTTGGGCTATAAAACATGGTGTAAGATTATCAGATATTGAGAAAAATTTAGATATAAAATCAAGAAAAGTTACCAGAAGAAAGGGTGATGCTAAACCTGCTTATCAAGAAAATATCAAAAAAGAAGAAGAAGAAAAAGAAAAAGAAAAAGAAAAAGAAGTAGAAGTTAAAGTGTTACCTGATTATAAATTACAAATTATTCCTTCTGCTCATACCAATGAAGAAGGACTTAAACAAGCTCTTAGTAGACCAGTTCAAAAAACTTCTGATATTATGAAATTAGTATTACCAATTATTCAACAGGTTCAAAAAGATGGAGATATTGCATTAATTGAATTAACTGCCAAATTTGATGGAGTTAAATTAAATTCTCCTGTATTAAATGCACCATTCCCACCTGAATTAATGAATATTTCTAAAGATATGAAAGAAGCCATTGATTTATCAATTTCAAATATTGAAAAATTCCATTCTGCTCAATTACCAAAAGATCCATTTTTAACTGTTGAAACTTCACCTGGTGTTTATTGTTCAAGATTTGCTAAACCAATTGAAAATGTTGGATTATATGTTCCTGGTGGTACTGCTGTTTTACCATCAACCGCAATGATGTTAGGGGTTCCAGCCAAAGTTGCTGGATGTAATAATATTATTGTTGCTTCACCACCTGCTCGAGCAACTGGAAAATTAACTCCGGAAGTTGTATATGTTGCTCATAAAATTGGTGCTAAATCAATTGTTATGGCTGGTGGTGCTCAAGCAGTTGCTGCTATGGCTTATGGTACTGAAAGTGTATTAAAATGTGATAAAATTTTAGGTCCAGGTAATCAATTTGTTACCGCTGCTAAAATGCATATTCAAAATGATACTCAAGCTTTATGTTCAATTGATATGCCAGCAGGTCCATCTGAAGTTTTAGTGATTGCTGATGAAAATGCTGATGCTGATTTTGTTGCAAGTGATTTATTATCTCAAGCTGAACATGGGGTTGATTCACAAGTTATATTAATTGGAGTTAATTTAAGTGAAAAGAAATTAATTGAATTTGAAAAAGCAGTTAAAGATCAAGCTGAAGTTTTACCAAGAAAAGAAATTGTAGCAAAATGTTTATCACATTCTTTTATTTTACTTGTTGATACTTATGAACAAGCATTTGAATTATCCAATAAATATGCACCCGAACATTTAATACTTCAAATTGATAATGCTTCATCATATGTACCAGATTATGTTCAAAATGCTGGTTCAGTATTTGTTGGTGCATTATCACCAGAATCTTGTGGAGATTATTCAAGTGGTACAAATCATACCTTACCAACTTATGGTTATGCCAAACAATATTCAGGAGTTAATACTGCTACATTCCAAAAATTTATAACATCTCAAGAAGTTACAAAACAAGGTTTACAAAGTATTGGTAAAGCAGTTATGACATTAGCTGAAGTTGAAGGTTTAGAAGCTCATAGAAATGCTGTAAATGTTAGAATGGAAAAATTAGGATTATTATAATTTAACAATTGATTTTATATTTATTTTTTTTTTTTTTTTGTTTTTGTTGTATATATATATATATTTAAAGATTAATAATAAATACACTTACACACTTATAATATCTAAAACCAGTAAAGATATATTTTTATTTCAGATCTACCAATCTAATTGTTTTTCACCACTACCACATTCAAGTGATGAACAAATAGCTTCTAATTCTTTAACATTTGGATTCTTTTCAGAATGACCCACAAAAGCGGGATTGATTTGTTTACCTGCCGCTTGTTCTTTTGCAAAATGATCTTTAACCATATCAGCAACTAAATTTTGATAATAAACAACCCCACGTTCTTTATGAGGATGTAAAAATCCTGTTGAATAAATACCTTCATTTAAATTTTTTTGAGTTAATTGACATAAATTAAAATCCTCTAATTCAACCAATTGTAAAAAATCAACAAATTCCTTTTTAGCACTTTCTTCTAAACCTTTCTTGGTATAAATATCATAATGTAAAAGTGTACGAGTTGCTGTGATTGGTAATACTCTAATTGAATACCAAGCTGGTGAATAACAATTAATACCATTACTTGGAAATAAATATACCCATAAACCATTAAAATCACCACCTGGATTTTGTTTCTTTTCAACTTTTTCAGTTGAAACTGAATTTTTCTTTTTACCAAATCCAAACCATGAAGATTCTTCATCAGCATCTTTTGGTTCTTCTTCAATTTCAATTTCTTCTTTAACAATTTCGGCATAATGACGACAATATCTACTTTTTGGAATAACTTGATAAGTATCCATTTTAAATGATTTACTTAAACCAGGATGAGCAGTTGGACAATGATAACATTCTTGATAACCATCCATTAAAGTTTTCCAATTAAATTCACCATCTAATTCATAAGACATATGATATTCATAATCATTAAAATCAAATTCATCCAATTCAGAATTTAAGCCATCAAACCATTTATCAAATGGAATAAAATCATCACCAGTTTCATTACTAAAATTAACAAATACAAGACCTTGAGCTGTGGTATGAGTTTTAATGGCATAAAGTGAATTTTCTTCTTTAACAAAACCTTCAACATTATCAAAATGAGGAGCCTTAGTTAATTTACCATCAGTATTATAACTCCAACCATGATATTTACAACCAAGAATAATGGAAGAACCTTGTTCTTTTCTAACCACCGGATAAGCACGATGACGACAAACATTATGAAATGCTTTTAAAGTACCATCAACTTTTGATTTAATAATAAAAAAATTAATTCCAGCAATAGTAAATGAAAAATAATCACCTGCTTTTGAAAATCGAGAAGAATGAGTACAAAATAACCATGATTTATTAAATATAGCTCTCTTTTCAAGATCATAAATCTTTTCAGATGTCCACCAACTGGCAGGTAAAGTATGTTCACCGGCCAAGAGTGGTTCATTTTTGAAATCAGAAGGAGGAGCAGAAGGTGCTTTAGCAACAGTTGCAGATGCCATTATAGTATTATTATTATTATTATTATTATTATTGATCTATAATTAGATAAACTATATATAATTTAATTATGAATTATAAAATATAAATATTATTTGTTTTACAAAGATATTGGTTGGTTAATATATATGTAATTATACATATATTTGCAACTGAATCGGCTTATCTCTAGCGGTTACAAAAAAATTGTGATTGGAAATTTTTTGCCTTAATGCGGAAACTAAAACCCTTTTTATTTTAAAGTAGATAACAAATGTAATTATTATTATAATTTTTATAATTACTATCAAGGAAAGGATGGATTTAATAACCTTTAATAGTTAAACTTAATAATTATATAGTCTATTGATCCGAAAAGTGGAGAGTTATTCTGTATGTATAATTTAAAATTAATTAATTAATTAATTAATTCATTAATTCATTGTTTGTTAATAATTATTATTTAATTTATTTATTTATTATTATTTATTTATTATTTATTATTTATACATATTAAATACAGATAAGCTAATATTTACTTATTATTATTAAGCTCTTTTAATGTCCTTAAAAGTCGAATAACTTCTTTACCTAAATTGGTATCAATAGTTGTAGCTAATGATGTATCAAGGGCAAATGTTGCATCAGGTTGAATTCCAGTTAATTTATTAATATCATTTATTGACAGTATTAAATCTTGATCAGTTGATAATTCCTTAGCTGAAAGAACAGCACTTACTAAAGAATTTACCACAATTAATGCCTTTGATAAAACTAATGTAAGAATTTTATATTCATTTGATTCTCGTGCAAATTTTCCAGTTTCTGATACTAAAGCTATTGTAACTCGAGCAAAATTTGCAA
>JAJMJS010000020.1:0-5000 GCA_030563665.1 Scheffersomyces broadrunensis | reverse complement strand
ATTTTCCCTTAGAATATGGTAGTGAGAATCTTTGACTACTCATGCTAGTATGAAGAATTATGACTAGTAAAGGAGAATTATAAACAATTGAACTATGAATAAGAAATGTTCCACATAAGAATTCATCAAAAGTTTTCTTTTTGAAATAAACACATAAAAAAAAATTGGTGTTGATCGCGGTTTTTTTTAAAAGTCGTGCAAATATAAAAGAATCAAAGTCATTAAAGGATAATATGTGTAAGAAGTCTATATATTGGACCAGTTCTATATTTCAGACTATTTAAACCCAAATTAACTTGACTAATTTATGTATTTATATTTATTAATTTATTTAAGCGGCAATAAATGTTGTTGTAAACATTGTTGCCTACATAATGGACATTCTGGATGTTCTTTTAACCAATCCAATATACAATCCCAACAAAAGAAATGACCACAATTTGCAGCCGAAGGGTTTATCATGGGTGATAAACATAACATACAAGTTCTTGAAGATTCTGGTATATAAGGTAATTGATCTGAATTTGATAAATCAATTACATTTGTATTATTATTATTATTATTATTATTATTATAATTGTCATCTGTTAAATCTTTTAATTCATCAATATCATTTATTCTTCTCCAATCTGGATGTTGTTCATTATCCAATTTCTCGCCTTTATCTTTATTTTGTTGATCATTATAAACCTTTAATTTAATTAAACCCTTTAACAAATATTGAAATATAATTATTCCACCTAATAATGAATAATTCCCACTGGGTGAATTTTTTAAAGTTTTAATATCTTTATTATGACCAAACACATATCTTAAACCAAAAATTCGTTTACTTAATGAATAAAATTCTCCCAGGAAATAAAATATGGCAATATGAAGATTTATAAATATATCAAGTAATTTGAAATATGATGATATAAATTTATACACTTTGTTTTCATCTTTATTATCATCAGTACCATCATTATTATTATCTCTATACTTATATTTTTTAACTAATTTGGATATTATATATGGTAATATAGCATAAGAAAATATAAATCCTAATCGGGTTAATAATTTTGGTAAATTTTTACCTGATCTTTTAACATAAATCAAATCAACATATTCTTCACCCAAAGTTCTTGCTCCTATTAAGGTAGTTAATCCTAAATATAATGCTTTAGCAACTATAGTTATTTCTTCAGGATATGTATTAACAAATCTTTGACCTTTGAACAATTGTATTACTTCATTGATTTGAGTTCTATAGGATGATTCAAAGTATGAATCTTTTTGATGAGCTCTTACTATAGTAGCAGCGTCTGCAAATGGCAATGATCTATCATTAACAATTGACATCTTCCTATATATTGATGGAAAATATCAGTGAAATCAAACTATTTATTATTCATCATTTCTCCAGATTTTTTTTAATAAAATTTATAACTTACCGAGGTTTGGTCTCTTTTTTTTTTCACCCAGAATTTGATCACGTGATTGATTTTAGTGATTTTGCAATCATAGATAATTAATATATATTAATGTATTAGTAGAAATTAACAACAGTAGGAATACATATGGAGAATCGAAGGAGTTATAACTGTAATGAATTTATAAATTAAATATGATTTACAAAAGGAAAAGCAGAAATATCTAAACTAATCGATACAGAGTTGTAAAGTTAAATTCTACATGTATACCAATATATATAATAAATATAATAAATATAATAAAAAATATAATGAATAATATGATTAATAGGCTATACAAAACAAATATGTATTTTAAAGTCTAAGACAGTCGAAATAAAAGGCGGGTGTGAAGGATGATGATGATGAATGTCTTTTTTTCTATTGGACATTTGGAGATTCTTATGTATGATTGTAAGTATCAATGTATGTACTTGTGAAAATCGATGTAGATGATGATGCGTGATGATAGTAATTGTGAATAGATATATTTTCAATTCAAAAAAAGGAAAATACGAAAAGGATAAATGAAGTAAGAATTTATTATAATATTATTAAAGAGAGTATTGAATATTGAACTTCTCTAATAAAATGCAAAAGTTGATTGATTGATTGATTGATTGATTGATTGATTGATTGATTGATTGATTTTTAAATTTAGTACAAGTGCCGTTTTTTTTTTTAATAATATAAAGTTAACGTTTTTATGTTTTAAATTATTTCTCTTTTAATCTAATTTTTGAATTAAAGATTCTAATGCTTGACCAATATCCAAGTTTGGATCTTCCCAATTGATTGAACCAGAAGATTGAGGAGCAACCACTGTTACTTTAGGAGGATTTAATTTTAAAAATTCTTGTTTAGCTTGTTTAATTAAGTTTTCTTCTTTTTTCCATTGTGATAATGAATGTTGTTCATGAGCATTTGATTCTAAACTATATCTATGAACAGCTCCATAAACAATACCAGCACCTAAGAAGGAATATCTTAAAACATTGAAAGTCGACATCTTTTGTTAGTTAATGTATGTAGTTAAGTATGTTTTAAGATATTGAAAATTTTGAATCCTAAAGATTTTAGTTCATTAAATATTAATTAATTAATTAATTTTGTTTTTTCTCTTTCAACACCACCAAAAAAAATTTATTAAAAATTTTGATTGGTTCTTTTTCTTTTTCTTTCTTTTACAGGAAAGAAAAAGAGAAAAAAGGAAATTCCTGTATATAAAATACACATAGTTAACTTAAGCAGCATATAAATAAACATAAATTAAATTAAATAAACATAAATCAATTAGAATAAAACTTCAATGAATAGAAGATATTATATATTTTTAATTATAATTCTTTTACCAATGTTGTTATCATATATTATAAAGAGAAACATATCAATTGGTGCTGGTGGTGGAGTATATCGTAATACCAGTAAATCAATTGTTAAATCAACTAAACGATCATTTAGTTTTTCATCATCATCATCAAAATCAAATGGTAGTAATGGATCATCAAAATATTCAACATCAAACTCATCATCATCATCATCATCATCTTCTTCTTCTTCTTCCTCATCTTCATCAACTTCATCATCATCTGCAGCTGCATCGTCAAATTATGATAATTCAATTTATTCATTAATAAATTATGATATTGCTCTAGGCTTCCAACCAAAAGATCGTGAAGAATCAAATTTATTTAAAAAGAAGCATAATAAACCAAGTCCTGCCTTACAATCACCAACTGGTGAAGATAATTTATTCATATCACAACAATTTAAAGATGGTTATATATCATTAGGAGTTGCTGATGGAGTTGGTGGATGGTCAGAAGCAGGTTATGATTCATCAGCTATATCACGAGAATTATGTTCATCAATTAAATTAAAATTCGAGTCCATTCAAGATAAAACTGATTTAAATCCTAAACAATTATTGAATTTAGCATTTGAAGATATATTAAAATCTACAAAGGTTGAAATTGGTGGAACTACAGCATGTTTAGGTATACTTACACCTAATAAACAATTAAAATTAGCTAATTTAGGAGATTCTTGGTGTGGATTATTTAGAGATTATAAATTAATTAATGAAACTAATTTTCAAACTCATAATTTTAATACTCCATATCAATTAGCCAAAATTCCCGAAAAAATTTTAAAACAAGCAGAAATTGAAGGTAGAAGATATATAATTGATTCACCATTAATGGCGGATGAATATATATGGGATTTAAAAACTAATGATATTATAATATTTGCTACTGATGGAGTAACTGATAATGTTATACCAAGGGATATTGAAATATTTTTAAAGGATCAATTTAATGATAAGAAAGAAAAAGATATTGATCTTAATAATATAACTAAAACATTTGTAAAAGAAGTTGTTAAAGTTTCTAAAGATCCTAACTTCCCAAGTTCATTTGCTCAAGAATTATCTCGATTAACTGGTCAAAAATATTTAGGTGGTAAAGCTGATGATATAACTGTTATAATAGTTAAAGTTAAATAGAGTAAAAATATAAATTTTATACACTGCGAATAACTAAATTATGAATAAATAAATTAATCGTTAATAGAGACAATTGATTATAAAATAGTCATACCTGAATCTAATCTTGGTGGACATTCCCGGGTAGAAAAGTTTCGGAAATATTGAAATTTATAAGAATAAGGTCTTGATGACAAGCGTTCGATGATCATATGATAATGTTATCTAGTGATAATGTCATATAAAATGTTATGAATAGTCAGGATTCTTTCATAATAATGAAATGCCATGATAATAAATTAATGAATAAATGAAAAATATTTCAACAAGTTAAAGTTATGTTTTAGTTAATATATATAAATTATTAATTACAATTAGACCAAAATAATTAATTAATTGATGTGAGACGTATGGATGTTTATTTATGGTTAATTATGCAGATTAGTTAATAAACAATCTGTATTCATTACCATTAATAATTAATCATCAATCAATCATTCATCAATGGATGTATAATCTAATTGATGATAAGAATTTTTCGATTATTTATGAATAATTCATAGTTAATGAAGCTAAAAATAGATGTCTAAATATAGATTGCGAAAATAAATAAATGAACAAAGGAATCTACTATATTATTCATTTCATATTTTAATTATCGTAGACTCATATAGTTAATATTGAAATTATGGTTGATGTGGAATATGTTGCCCAATTTATAAATTTATACTTACCTAAATTGCCATCTCATATAGTTAAAGATATTACAGATTATTTAACAAGAGATTATGTTTTTGATATTTTATTAAAAGTTCCTAATTTAACAAATATTATCTTAGAATGCTATTTCAATAATGATGTCACGTTTGAATATGATGAAGATGAAGATACAGTACAACAGATAGGTGAAGATGAAGGGAAATTTACTGATTTTGCTGTTATCAAATCTTATCAACATAAGTCCCAACTTATGAAACTCCAAGAATTTAAACCTAAAAAATTAGTATTTAATACAACACCCGAAGAATTAAGAAGTCTAATTGAAGTTGCTCCAACAAGATTTT
>JAJMJS010000019.1:0-196607 GCA_030563665.1 Scheffersomyces broadrunensis | reverse complement strand
GTGTTCCACAATGGGGTTTCTCCAAGAGTTTTGACAAATATGCTCCATTAGGTCCAGCGGTTGTATCTACTTCTGTTATTCCAAACCCAGGTACTTTGCAATTAAAGACTATTGTCAACGGTGAAGTTAGACAAAACACAAACACCGATGATTTATTATTTAACGTTCCAAAGATCATTGCATTTATTTCTCAAGGTACTACCTTAGAAAAAGGTACTGTTATTATGACTGGTACTCCAAGTGGTGTTGCTATGGGTATGAAATCTCCAAAATATTTAAACCACGGAGATGTTGTTGAAGTTTCTATTGAAAAAATCGGTACCCTTCACAACAAGATGGATTTCATCTAAGCTTTTTAGTTTATTGCAAATAGGTTATTAGATAAAAAATATATGTTAAAGTTAAATGATAAAAAATTTGCAATTTTTTTGCTGACTTTGAGAAGTGAAGAAATTTGATTCACTCCTAATTCATTCCTAATTTAATACAATTCTACAATTGTGTACTGTCAAATTCGAGAATTTCAAAGATTGGCCTAGCATTATTGTCAATTGTTAAATTCAGCTTTTTTCACTTCCCTATCTAAGTAAATTGCAATCAAAAATTTCAAATCCCGCACACATTATTTTTTGTTGCACCAGCTCCAAAAATATTGGTTACTACCAATTTTTAAAATATACTCCAAATAATACAAAATGGAAATAGCCGAGTTATTAAAATAATCAGCTGCAATTGCATTTTGAGCTTTTCAAGATCCCTGATTTTTGATGAATCAGTTGTCTATAAGTCAATTCCCTATCTTGTTTCTTCTTTTTGAATCAAAGGATGAAAACATTTGTAACTGAAGATTGTTAACTAGATAACTAGATAACTCAATTCCCTATCAATTGGAATTTATCAATTTATGATAAAATTCACAATTAATTCAGCTTCTCATAGATCAATTGGATGTAATTTGAATGAATTGGTGTCTATTCAATTGATAAGATATGGTTAAAAGATGATATTTGAAAATGTATTTAAGTAACTTCAAATCCATAGCAATTAGTTAGTCAATTTTTGTTGTATTCACTAGTTATCAAATCTAATAATAAATATAAAAAATCAAAAATGTCAAGTTCAATTTATCCAAAGGTCAAGGTTGCTGCTGTTCAGGCTGCTCCAGTTTATCTTGATTTAGAAGCTACCATTGCAAAAAGTGTCAAAATTATTGAAGAAGCTGCTAGAAACGGTGCAAATTTAGTTGCTTTCCCAGAAGCATTTGTTCCTGGCTATCCATGGTTTGCATTTATTGGACACCCAGAATATACTAGAAAGTATTATCATAAATTATACAAGAATGCTTTAGAAATTCCAAGTGCAGCTATTCAAAAGATTTCCAATGCTGCTAAGGAGAACAACATTTTTGTTTCAATTTCAGGTTCTGAAAAGGATAAAGGAAGCTTGTACTTGTGTCAATTATGGTTTGACAATAAAGGTAACTTAATTGGTAAACATAGAAAACTTAGACCTTCTGTTGCTGAAAGATTGATTTGGGGTGAAGGGTGTGGTTCATTAATGCCAGTTATGAAAACTGAGATTGGTAATTTAGGTGGACTTATGTGTTGGGAACATCAAGTTCCATTAGATCTTGCTGCTATGAATAATCAAAATGAGCAAATCCATGTTGCTGCTTGGCCAGGTTATTTTGATGATGAAATTTCATCTCGTTATTATGCTATTTCTACTCAAAGTTTTGTTGTTATGACTTCATCAATTTATAGTGAGGAAATGAAACAATTAATTTGTGAAAGTCCAGAACAAAGACAATATTTTGATACTTTCAAGAGTGGTCATACTTGTATATATGGCCCAGATGGTGAACCAATTTCAGAAATGATTTCACCGGAAGTTGAAGGTATTGCATATGCTGATATCGATGTTGCTAGAACTATTGATTTCAAATATTACATTGATCCTGCTGGCCATTATAGTAGCAAATCAATTAGTGCTATTCACAATATTTCTGATACTAGTGCTATTAAACAGGTTGGTAATGCTCCATCTCAATTCATTGGTTATGATCAATTAAACCAATTTGAATCTATTTAGGAAGTAGAACTGGATTATTTTCCTTTCTTTATTTTTTATTTTGCTTTTTTCGTGTTTAGTGATATTTGTTCTTTTCTTTCCTATTTCCTATCTTAGTACTAGTACTATATTCTTCTACTGTTTCTTATTTTACCTAAATATATATTGTTTTATTCTCTATTAAATTTGCAACCATTATATATTGGTGTAAGTAAATTTAGAAGTTGGGCACGACCATTCTTCATATTTTGTTGACTATCGCGTACTAACTTTTCATTGCAAATATATAAAATTAAAATTGATCTACTAAATCAATCATTAAGAAAGTATGGTTAAAAGAAACGAAAGCTTCATAAGGCTAACTACATTCCAATATGGGCTAATTGGTTTGAACCTTATCATAAGGCTATATTCTTCATTCTATATGATAATATCCGATTGTGATGAAACTTTTAATTATTGGGAACCATTAAATTTATTATTTAGAAAATTCGGGAAACAAACTTGGGAATATTCACCAGAATTTGCTATACGAGATTACACTTACTTGTTTATATATTATATCATCGGTTGGCCATTCCAAGAAATAATCACCAGAATTCCTGATTTAGAAATTCCTTGCACATTTTCATATTATCAATTTTATTTTATTAGATTAATTGCATTAAATGGATTCACATCATATGCTGAAATTAAATTATTTCAAGCTTTGAGTATATATTTAAATTCATCCATTGCTAATTGGTTTATATTTTTTAGTTCAATCGCTCCTGGCATGTCTCATGCTGGAGTTGCGTTATTACCATCATCATTTGCCATGCAATGTAATTTATTAGCCATTGCATCCTCCATTAATGCTATATCTACTTCATCTACTAGCAATTATGTATCATCTATCATTTTGTTTTTAAGTGGAGGAATTATTGGGTGGCCATTTGCTTTGGCATTAGGTATACCGTTTGGATTTTATAGTCTTTTCAATCTTAATCTTTGGAAATCTAAACAAATTTATACCATAATAATACGATGTTTCATCGGATTGTCATTAATAGTTGGAATCAGTGTTGGGATTAACACTTATTATTATAAGAATATTTTATTTGTTCCATTGAACATTGTGTTGTATAATGTGTTTGGAGGTGAGGGAGAAGGACCAGAAATTTTTGGAGTTGAACCATTCAGTTATTATATTCTAAATTTATTGCTTAATTTCAATATATTGGCAATTTTAGGATATATTGGAACTATTTTCAATCCTATTATATATTCAACAAAGAGATTAATGTTTACAGTTATTTTTTCATTACCAATTTTAATTTGGACATTAATATTTTTCAATCAACCTCATAAGGAAGAAAGATTCTTATATCCTATTTATCCATTAATTAGTATTAATGCTGCATTGTTGACTGTCAAAATATTGGGATTCATTAATCAAATTGTATCATTACTTTTCAAAAAGCAATATCAACTTGGAAAAATCGTTAACCGATTAATTCAATTAACATTTATTGGATTAGTATTTGCTGTATCAATATTAAGGATAATTAATTTGGTTGAAAATTATTCAACTCCATTAACTACATTTTCATATATTTCACAACAACAAGAAGGAGGAGGAAATGATGATCAAATTTATAATGTTTGTATGGGAAGAGAATGGTATCATTACCCCAATTCATTTTTCTTACCATCAAATTATAGATTAAGATTTGTTCAAAGTGGATTTGATGGATTATTACCAGGTGATTTCGAAGAAATTGGTTCATTACATGATATAACTTCTAAAATTCCGCAAGGAATGAATAATAAAAATCAGTTTGAATTAAATAAAATTATAGATTTTAATCAATGTGATTATTATGTTGACAATTCAGGTATCACGAATGGTAATGAACCTCAAGTTATACTGGAAATTAATGGTGAATTATTAATAGATGATGATAGTTGGGATTTAATTGGATGTAATAAATTGATTAACCCGGATGGAAATCATTCAGGTTTTGGTAAATTTTTATATATTCCAACCATATTAAGATCTATTGTTCCATATAATGTAGAATATATGGAATTCTGTGCTCTAAAAAGAAAAAATTTATAGTTAAAGGAAAACCAAATTAAAAATAGTATGTATATATATATTATATAGTTAAATAAGATCTAGGTGACTAAAGCATTTTCACACTTTATAATTTAGTAGCTTGCTCTGAAAAGAAATAAGGGTTCATTAGTACATCAAAATAATAATAATAAAATAACAATTAATTATAATATAAAAATTCTATTGGAATCAGTGGTGTTCGTCATAGGTAAGGTTTGTTAATTCACGGGGATTTATGACTAGTTTCAAAATAATAGGATATTTTCTGTTTATTGATCTTAAAATTCAACATCAAAGTATTCATTAAAAGCAGCTCTTGATTTTTCAAAACCAAATCTTGCTTTATCCAATGCATCTGTTATTAAGGCTATCCAGAATTCATCACTATTTTCATCGGGTATTACTGTGGTGGTAGATGAGGTTGCGCTAGGTGCATTACCATTTTTATTCAATGAAGTTATATTTTCTGATTTTGAATTTTTAGATACTATTTTTTCATTTTCTTTATCATTATCTGATATATTAGAAGGTATGCTATTATTAGTATTATGATTATTATGATTATTATGATTATTTTTATTATTATTATTTATATGTAAATCTTTTATATCAAAATTATCAAAATTAATTTTATGACCATAATTTTGAATTCTTTCACATTGACTTGAAATTTTAGTTAAACCTAAAGCAGCGGCTGAACCTTTTAAATAATGACCTAAATTACTTAATTGATCCAAGTTTTTATCCTCTAAGTTTTCATCTATACGTTGAAAAGTTTCAATTACTTGATCAACAAATGTTTGAAATAATGATTTTGAGAATCCTTCTTCATCTTCATCCATGGCTTCTAACTCACTAAATACTGACCATTCAACTAAACCAGAGTTTTGTAGTTTTTGTCTTTTTTCCTCTGACATTATACTGATGATTGGATTATTGATTGATTGATTGATTGATTGATTGATTGATTGATTGATTGATTTATATATGGTAATATGCGGATGAAATAAAACAAGACGAAACTTAAGCCTAAACGTGTGGGAATACGATTCTAGAAGAGATAAGAATATCTTATAAGAATGAATCAATATAGTCAATTGAATTAATTGGATTATTGAAAGTTAACACTTTTATAAGCTTTCTTTTTAAATGATATTTTTAGAAATTAATAAATTTGATGTTGCTGTTCGTTAATTTTTATTTTTGTCTTTATTCGTCTATCTGTCTGTGGTGGTCGTTTTTTTTTTTTTTTTTTTTTTTTTTTTTTTTTTTTTTTTTTTTTTTTTTTTTTTTTTTACGTCTGACAAAAAAAAATTAAAATCCGTAATATGACGAAATTTTGTTTTGTGATGTTCGATTTTTAAATTTTAAGGTAATAATAAGTTAAATCTTTTAATAAAGTTATATTTCATTAACTTGTATTGGATATTTGGGATTAATCCAGTTTCAAAATTACAAGTAAATGAAATATATATTATATAAAAAATGAAAGTACAAGATAATAGTTAAAAAAGGAAGTAAATTCAAGGAGACTACAAGATTTATATGAATCTATAAACTGTTCCAGTTAAAATTTTAAACTCCTCAATATCTAAATATCCCCTTCTACTCCTTATGGTTACGAACTATTATTATAATCTAGATTTTTCTATCTAAGATTAAAGCGTTTGAAATTACTCTTTAAACAAAATGGAATTCTTCTAGGCAAATAAAACTTTTAACAAAGAAAAAAGTCAGAAATTTCGCCGATTTTATTATTATATTTATTATATTTATATTTATTTATTATAATTCTTTATGTTTTAAAAATAGGAATTATAATTTACATTAATTCCAGCCTTACGAAATAAATAATTTTTACGCGGAGTGATTCCGCTTAATTTTTAATTTATCTTTAAAGTCTAGATTTATATTTATTTTCAATCTACCGTCTTTGTTATAAATATATATACACTATTATTATTATTATTGTTATTACAGACATCTGAACTTTACATCAATGTAATTTAAGGTTTGTTAAACACTAAGAAGTTAATAAATCTAAAAGTCTAGACATATAAATAGCAATATTACGTCATATTTTAATATGCATATGAAGCACCTTTTTTGGAATTTCGTAAACTGATCCTTCTGTTTTTTTATAGATATATAATCATTTTTCAATATATTTACATATTTATATTTTTTATCATTCTTTCAACTTGAATTATGAAAGACTAATATTAATATTTAATTTTCTATTTATTTATAAAAATTAAATTAAATTTTAATCCTGATCTCTTTTGACTTTTTTATAATAGTTCGCAAAATATCTGAACTAAAATTATTCTTATATATTTATATATATATTATTATATTATAAAATCTATTTTTTATAAAATTCAAATAAATCACCAATTTTATTGGCAAAATATGTAGGAGCAGCATCATCGTCTAATTTTAATACATTTTCTTCGGTTTCAATTCCAGTTAATACTAATAAAGTATCTAATCCTCCATCTCTACCAAATTTCATATCAGTATTTAATCTATCACCAATCATTAATCCTCTCTTTGGATTGTTTTTTAATGGTTCATTATCAGCCTTAATTGAATTCATCATTGATTGATTTGGTTTACCACAAATAGCATCTGGTTGACGTCCACTTGCAAATGAAACAGTCTCAATAATTGATCCTGCTCCAATTAATAATTTACCTTTAGATGGAAATGTTGAATCAATATTGGTAGCAATAAATGGAATTGATTTATTATTCTTTAAAAGATATTGCATAGTAATAGATAATTTTAAATAATTTAAATTGAATGTTAAACCAGCTAATACACAACCTACTTCTTCATCTAAATTACTTAAAAATGAATGATCTGGATTAAATTTAACCCCATCTTCAACAAGTAATGGATCTGTTCCTCCAACGGTTTTATATCCTAATTCGTGTAATTCCTTTTCAATCCCTTCTTCTCCTAATACCCATACTTTTTTATCCTTGGGTAATTTTAAAATCTTATCAACATAAACTGCCGAAGCATATGATGAACCAAATACTTCATCCTTAGTAATCCCATCAATACCTAATTTCTTAAACTTGGTTAAATAATCATCACGAGCCTTGGTGGAATTATTGGTAACAAATATACATTTTTTATTTAAATCTTTTAATAATTGTAATGTTTGTGGTACACTTGGTAATAAATGATCACCTAACCAAAGTACCCCATCACAATCAAATAAAAAGTAATCGTATTGATCCAAAAGCTTATGGACTTGGTTTGATGTAGTTAATTTGGTAGTCATCTTCTTTCTATATCTATCTATCTATCTATCTATCTATCTATCTATGAAAATCTTTATCTCTATATGATAAAAAAAATTTGCGATCTTTCAAAATCTTTTTTTGTCAACACGAGGTTGAAAAGATTCTTCGAAGTAAAGAATCAATTTTAAACTTTTACAATAACGCATAGAATCTTTGTAGACAACGAGATAATATATTAAAAATAATAAAGAATAAAGATATATTTAAACCTGATAAAAATGAAATGTGTGGAAATTGTGTTACTTATAAATATAACAAAAGAACAAATAATAAAAAAGAACTAATAATTACATATACATATGAAATAATAAATATGAAATTTAGATGCACTTAGCATATAAGTTCCTGTCAAAGAGTGATTGTGGAACCCTTGTTATATATATATATATATTAATGAATGGTCAAAGGATTTCATTAGACTTGAAGATTATCCTATCGGTCGTGTGTTGTATTGTTCGTTTTTATAAAAGTTATTACTTGAATAAGAAAAGTTTCATAAATTAAGGTTCGTATATTGTGAAATGCTACTTGTTTTATCTTAACCATTGATAAATTCGAATTTCTGGTTGTTTAGATGCATGGTAATGAATAAGTTAAAAAATTATTAAATGAAATGGATTCCCATCGAAAATCCTGACTGGCAGTTTAACGCTCAGATGCATTAGGACCAGCAGTATACTTAGGGAAACGGAATTTAGATTTATCATGATATATTTCTTCATCAAATTTAGCCTTTGTTTCATCATTCATTGTTTCTCTAACCAAGTCTTGTCTAGCCTTTTCACTATAATATCTTCTAGCTATATTTCTATCTTCTTCAGCCAATAATAATGGCTCCAAGTAGAATCTAGACCATTGCCTTTCTCTAGCCAATTCTCTTTGTTCATCTACCCCTTTGTAAAATCTGTAGAATCCAAATGCCATTAATCCAGTTATTCCCCAAAAATATATAGATGGTCTGAAACCTCTGGATGGAAGATTTCTCTTCCATTGGACTGGTTCATATCCTCCAATAGGTGGTAAATCTTGCATTGTTGGCGGATATTATATATATATATATTCTTTTTTGTAAAATCTAATTCCTTATTTTTGTTACAACTGTTTTCTTTTATGCTGATGATTTCTCAAATCTTTATTGGTGAAAATTTTGAATTTTTCGTACCAAGTGCACGACTACATACGCTACCAATTATACTAAAAACATGAAATGTATTATATTATATATACATATGCAACTAAAATAAAAATAAGAGCTATAGAAACATAAAAAAATACCAGTTCCTTATTTAATTTACTTAATGTCAAAAATAGGCTTTAATTTCTTAATTAAAAGCCAGTCATCTCTTGAAACAGTATCACGGAAGGCAGGATCTTTCAATGTATCAATAGATCTACGAGATATTAATGAATACAAGTTGTCAGTTTCGTCCACATGTCTACCCCAAGTTGGTTGAGCAGAAGATGGGTTTTCTAATCTCATGGCTACACCAGCGGAAGTTTGACCTTTCTTAACAATATCGGAAGATTTATGATTAACTTCCAAAGATACAACTTTACCCAAAACCATAATATTAGGTTGTTTAGTGACTGGATCAGTACGAACAGCACAAATAGGCGCTCCCACTCTAAGTGCTCCTTCAATAACATCAACACCAATAATCATAGGATTACGTTTATTAATAATTTGAATGGTCTTTAAAACGCAAGGTAAAACAGCATATTCCATAAAGTTCTTACGCCTTTCTTCCATTAATTTTGCTTGGTATGCACTGAAAGCGTCAAATAAGTGATAAATAATATCAGCATTAAATATCTTAATATTTTGCTCCTCAGCATATTGTTCAGCTTCCTTATCAACTTTAACATCGAAACACAACATAATAGCATATTCAGGAGCCTTCTCTAACATAGTGGTTGCTTTCATAACATCTCTCTTAAAAACTGGACCTAAGCCAATTGACATAACTGGAATCTTCATCTCTTTTAAGAAATCCAACAAAGCTTCTAAAGAACCTAATGTTGAGGCTTGAACAACCACACCCTTTCCAGAAGTATCAACAGAGTCTAATAAACCAGTTAAATCATCCATAACATCTTCCATGATTTCTTCTTCATCATCATCTTCACCGACAACAATTAATCTAGAACCAGCAACAGCCTTTTCTAAATCATTAGCGGCAATTTTAACACCTAATGCTGCTTTAACTTCTTTATGATGTATATATTCTGACTTGATACGCAATTCTCTTGATGGTGGAGGGGTCAATAAAGCTCTTATATTTGTTGCTATAGGTCCATTCAAACCACACAACACCACACGGTCACCTTCTCTTAAAACACCATTTGATAAGATAACGTCAATAGTATAACCGAAACCTTCAACTACTTTGACCTCCAAAATTGTTGCTTCAATCTTAGATAAGTACATTAATTCCTTGGACATTCTCTTTTGAGTCAATTCCAATAACAACCATAATAAATCTGGGACACCTTCACCTGTAACAGCTGAAGTTGGAACAATAGAAACATATTTCGACATGTTTTTATTTTGGAAATACAATTCTGAATTTAAACCTTGTTCTGATAATGCCAATTTAATTTGGTCATATCTGTTTTGAAATTCATCTTGAACAGATTTAGCTTGCTTAGAGAATGAGTCTCTAAATGAATTATTTGGAGTAGCAACCCAATCATATAACCTATCAATCTTATTTAAAGCAACAATGAAAGGAGCTTTTCTATCTCTTAATAATCTTATTGATTCAAGAGTTTGTTGTTCTAAACCATGCATGATATCGATGACTAAAATGGCAATATTACATAATGAAGAACCACGAGATCTCAAGTTACTGAAAGATTCATGCCCTGGAGTATCAATAATCAATAAACCTGGCACATCAAAAGTTTGCTTTTCATATTGAGCCATCACTTTAGTTTTTTGTTTAATAGCTTCCACTGGGAAGTAAGTAGCACCAATTTGTTGTGTAATACCACCCGCTTCACCACCTTGAACATTGGTTTGACGGATCTTGTCAAGCAACTTGGTTTTACCAGTATCGACATGACCTAAAATACAGCAAATTGGAGAACGCAAGTCTTTATCTGAAGAAGCTGTAGATTTTTGTTCCAATTCAGCAATTTTAGCTTTGGCAGCAGCAGCAGCATCTTCTTTTCTTCTTCTTTCAGCCTCAGCCTCAGCCTCAGCTTCCGCCTTTTTAGCAGCAAGAGCAGCAGCAGCAGCGGCGGCAGCAGCAGCAGCCATTTCAGCCTCCTCTTTAGCCTTTAATTCAGCTTCTTCATCATCTTCTTCAACATCTTCGTCCTTACCATTCAAGTTGGATTCCCAATTGTCAGCAACTGGTTCATCATCACCCAAAGCCATGCTTTCCCAATCATCAAGTAAAGGTTCATCTTCATCCTCTTCAACCTTCTTTTCTTCGATGACGTTAGGCTTTTGAATGAAAGTTTTCGGCTTAGTGGATTTCTTCTTAGTATAAACAATCTTCTTTGGTTTAGGAGTATCATCATCTTGATGTTGTAGACCAGCAATAGTTATGTTGCCGGCTTGCAACAATTGTTCACGACGACGGTCCTGCAATTTCTTTTCTTCTTTTTGCTTTTTGGTAAGTAACTTACCTTCAGCCTTTAATTGCTCTTTCTTTAATCTTTCTTTTTCTTTTTTAGCAGCTCTTTCAGCTTCTTTTTTAGCGGCTTCTTCAACAATTTTCCTCTCTTCTTCTAATCTTTTTTGTTCTTCTTCCTCTTCCTGAAGACGTTGCTCTTCTTCTAATTGTTTCTTTAATTCTAATTGACGCTTTAAAGCAGCAATAGCAGCTGGGACTTTTTTCCCACCCTTCTTAGCTGAGGGGTGAGGTTTTGATTCAGTATCATGATCTGGCTCTATTTCTGGTTCTGGAGTAGCTGAAGCCGATGACGCAGCGTTTGCATTTTGTTTATTTGCTTCTTTAATCTGCTCTTTCTTGTTGGCTTGTTGCTCTTTCTTCTTTTGAACTAATTCCTTCTTTTTTGCTTTTTCCTGTTCTTTTTTCAATTTTTCCTTTTCCTTCTTAGATAAAATTTTTGGGGCATCCTTTGATTTAACCTTTTCTTCTTCTTCCTTTTGGTTTTTCTTTTGTTTGGATTTTCTAATTGATCCTAAGAAATCATCTGCAAAGTCATCAGCAGTAGCTTCAATTGGACCATTTGTTTCACTTTGTTCACCATCTTGATCACCATTTTCAGCAGCGGGAGTACCAAATTCTTCACCTTGAGGTAAGTTGTCAGTGAATTCTTCATCATCCCAGATGTCTTCACTGGCTTTTCCTCCTTTCTTAGATTTTTTAGCCATGATGATTGATTATAACGGTTACTTAACTAGTTTAACAATCATACAATGATTTGAAAAGTGATGGAAATTTTTTTTTTCAATACGCAAAAGATTTTTTTACGTCTGCACACGACCATTAAATTTTTTTTTTCATTACTTTGCATCGAATTTTAATTAAAACTTTAGATTTATTTAACAAGGTAGTTCTTTAAGGAAATAAATAAGAAATAATAAGACACAAGGATGACTACTGTTGAAAAGATAAAGGCCATAGAAGATGAAATGGCGAAGACCCAAAAGAATAAAGCCACTTCTTTCCATTTGGGTCAATTAAAGGCAAAGTTGGCTAAATTGAGAAGAGAATTATTAACTGATGGATCTTCAGGTGGAGGAGGTGCAGGTATAGGGTTCGATGTTGCCAGAACTGGGGTAGCTACTATTGGTTTTGTGGGGTTCCCATCTGTTGGTAAATCAACTTTACTTAATAAATTGACTGGTACTCACTCAGAAGCTGCTGCATATGAATTCACAACGTTAACTACAGTACCAGGTATTATTAAATTTAAAGGTGCAAAGATCCAAATGCTAGATTTGCCTGGTATTATTGAAGGTGCAAAGGATGGTAAGGGTAGAGGTAGACAAGTTATAGCCGTAGCCAGATCTGTCAATTTATTATTCTTAGTTTTAGATGTTAATAAACCATTGCAACATAAAAGAATAATAGAACATGAATTAGAAGGAATGGGTATAAGAATCAACAAACAGCCTCCTAATATTGTTATTACAAAGAAAGAACGTGGTGGTATTAATATAACAAGTACTATTCCATTGACTCATTTAGATAATGATGAAATCAGGGCTGTCATGTCAGAATACAGAATAAATTCTGCAAATATTGCATTTAGATGTGATGCTACTGTTGATGATTTGATTGATGCCATAGAAGAAAAAGCAAGAAGATATATCCCCGCTATTTACGTCTTAAATAAGATCGATTCATTTTCCATCGAAGAACTTGATTTATTATATAAAATCCCTAATGCTGTTCCAATCTCATCTGGAAATGGATGGAATTTAGATGATTTATTGGAGAAGATGTGGGAGAAACTTAAGTTGGTAAGAGTCTATACTAAACCTAAAGGGAAATTACCTGATTTTAGCGAACCAGTCGTCCTAAGAAGCGATAGATGCACGGTAGAGGACTTCTGTAATTCCATTCATAAATCTTTAGTGGAAGACTTCAGAAATGCATTAGTATATGGTACTTCAGTTAAACATCAGCCTCAAATTGTTGGTCTTGGTCATCCTTTAGAAGATGAAGATGTCATTACTATTTTAAAGAAGTAAATAAATTTGTATTGTTTTCATCAATATATAAGGTATATAATATAGCATTGTAATATAAAATTAGAAGTAATTGTATCTGAACTAAAGTAGGTTAAACATTATACTAAATATCAAAATTCTGCACGTGATCTCATTAAAATTTCTTTTTCCCTTTTTTTTTTTGAAATTTTTCTCTGCCAACTTCTCTTTAAAAAAGTAGAAAAAAACTTTTGATATATTGGATTGAGTTATAGATCAAAGTCATTTTTACCAGTTCTTTTTTTGATTCACTTCAGGAATTTTGTTACGTGATTCCTTTCAGTCAAGATATTTTCTGATTGAGTAGTATTAGGGACAGGGTGATAAGAGAAATGTCGGTATTACCTGAAGATGTTCAAAGTGTGTTAACACAGTTGTTGGACAGCTTAAAATCGGCAGATAATTCTGCGAGGTCTGCTGCTGAAAAATCGTTAGATGGTGAATGGAGCACGAAGAATAATGTGGAAGTATTATTATTATTTTTAGCCGAACAATCTTGCTTATCATATAGTGAAGAATTAAGAGGGTTTGCTGCTGTTTTATTCAGACGTATAGCAATCAAATCTCCCAAAGAATTAGCCAACGTAACAGACAGAACTATTGGAGTTATAAGTGAACCAGTGAAGGAACGTATTCGTTCAGTTCTTTTAAAAGGTTTTACAGATCCGCAAACAAACCAAGTTAGACATAAGCTTTCTGATGCTATCTCAGAAGTTGCCAAGGAAGATGCTTCTCCCGCAGGGACTTGGAATGAACTTATCCCTGCATTACTCGAAGCAACTAGAAATTCTGACCCAAGTTTCCGTGAGTCTGCATTCCGTGTGTTTTCTTCAGCACCCCAATTAATAGATAAATCATATATTGATGAAGTATTACCTATTTTTAATGGTGGGTTTAATGATGAAAATGATGAAGTTAGAATTTCAGCATGTACCGCATTTGTTGCTTTCTTCAGGGAATTACCAAAAAAGAGCTGGCAATCATTATCTCCATTATTACCGAACCTATTGAATTCGTTACCAAGATTTTTGCAAAGTGGTCAAGACCAGGCTTTGACTTCAGTTTTAGAATCTTTAATAGATTTGGTTGAGTTGGCTCCAAAAATGTTTAAATCTATGTTTCCAACTATAATAGAATTTTGTGCTGTTGTTTCAAAGAATAAAGAATTAGACTCAAATACTAGAATGACCTCCCTTGAATTACTTACTACTTTTGCTGAAGTTTCTCCAAATATGTGTAAACGCACACCAAATTATACCAGCGTTATGGTAGTTGTAACGTTATCCATGTTGACAGAAGTTTGTATCGATGATGATGATGCAGCCGAATGGAATAACAGCGACGATACGGGTGATGATGATGATGAGCCTGAGCATGATGTTGCTCGTCAAGCTTTGGACAGAGTTTCTTTAAAGTTAAATGGTCAAGCTCTTGCTGGCCCTTTATTCCAGTATTTGCCAGCTATGATCTCATCAAGCGATTGGAGAGAGCGTCAAGCTGCCTTAATGGCTTTATCATCAGTTGCTGAGGGTTGCGTTGATGTATTAATTGATGAAATTCCAAAAATCTTAGATTTAATTTTGTCGACGTTAGGAGATAGCCACCCGAGGGTCCAATACGCTTGCTGCAATGCGCTAGGTCAAATGTCAACCGATTTCTCAGATAAAATCCAGCATACTTCTGGTGATAGAATTTTACCAGCTTTAATTTCAAAGTTAACTAATAAATCTGTACCAAGGGTGCAAGCTCATGCTGCTGCTGCGTTAGTTAACTTTTCTGAAGCAGCTTCTAAAGAAGTTTTAGAACCATACTTAGACGATTTATTAAGTAATTTACTTGGTTTATTGCAATCTCCAAAGAGATATGTCCAAGAGCAAGTTTTAACTACCATCGCAATCATTGCTGATGCTGCTGAAAAGAAATTTATAAAATACTACGATACTTTAATGCCTTTATTAACTGATGTTTTAAAAGATGATAGGGTGGATGAAAATAGATTATTGAAAGCTAAGTGTATAGAATGTTCAACTTTAATTGCCTTAGCTGTGGGTAAAGAAAAGTTTGCTCCTCATTGTCAAGATTTGATTCAATTATTTGGTCACCTACAAGAGAGTGCCGTTCAGGAAGATGATCCAGTTAAGCAATATTTAGAACAAGCATGGGGCAGAATTTGCCGTATTATTGGAAAGGATTTCTTACCTTACTTACCAGCTGTGTTACCACCACTATTAACTGCTGCTAAAGCCACCCAAGATATTTCTTTGTTAGAAGAAGATCAAGCTGAAGAATTTAATAGCAATGAAGAATGGGATGTCATAAATCTATCAGGAAAGCTTATTGCTGTTCATACTGCAGCATTGGATGAAAAAGTTTCAGCAATAGATTTATTGAGAACTTATGCCAACCAATTAAAGGGAGACTTCTTCCCTTGGGTTAAAGAGATTATTCAAGATATTGGTATACCCGCTTTAGATTTCTACTTACATGATGGAGTAAGAGCTTCTGCTTCGTTAACGTTAGCTTCATTATTAAGATGTTCTGTGTATGCCACTGGTAACTCATCAAACGAAACACTAGCATTTTGGTCTCAGATCTCAAACAAATTGGTCGATGTGTTGAACAATGAACCAGTTCCAGAACTATTGGTTGCCTATTATACTGCTTTGGTTGAATGCGTTAATGTACTTGGTCAGAATTCATTATCATCTACTCAATTAGAATCATTGTCAAAATCTATTAATATTAATTTGCTTGAAATATATGATCGTATAAAGGCCCGCGATAATGAAGACGACGAGTTTACGGAAGACGTCGAAGAAGACGAGGAAGAATATACCGATGAAGAATTGTTGGATGAGATAAATAAAGCTATTTCAGCCATATTTAAGAACTCCAAGTCCAACTTTTTACCTGCATTCCAAATATTGGCACCAACGATCTCATCATTCATTAAAGACGAAAACAGCAATATAAAGATTTGCGGTTTATGTGTCGTGTGTGATACTATAGAGCATTGTGGACCAGATTCAGTTCTTTACAAAGATATGTTTGTTAATGTTGTCGCTGACTCTTTGACTTCCTCTCACGCTGGAATTCGTCAAGTTGCATCTTATGCAGTTGGTGTTGCAGCTCAACATGGAGGTGATTTATATGCTGATTTCTGCTTACCTTGCCTTGAACCAATGTTCAAAATGGCCTCAGTTCCTGATGCTAAAGCAGAGGAAAATGCTTATGCTACTGAAAACTCAGTTACAGCAATAGCAAAGGTATGCCATAGATTTGCCTCGTCCATTCCAGATGTAAATGCAATTATTGAACAATGGATAGGCTTCCTTCCTATTCTTCAGGATGAAACTGCTGCTCCATTTGCATACACTTTCTTAAGTGAATTAATCCAAAGTAATCACCCTGCAATTAATAATCAAATACCAAAAGTAGTAGATTCCGTCATTCAAGCTTTGAATCATGCTTCGATTTCTGGAACTACTGCTGAAAGGGTCGTTGCTGCTACAAGGCAATTGTTAGGTTCTATTCCACCAAACGAAGCAGTCGCATTATTGCAAAAGAATCCTTCAGATATAGATACTGTCAAGAAATGGTTTTCTTAATACATGCCTTCGAAAGATATTTCACAGTAAAATGTTTATTGGCTGCTCTATGAAGTTTGCCTATAGTATTCTTAGTATTTATGTAAAATCTTCACCATTTTTGTAATATCTTTTTTGTCTTATAAATAATATACATTACGCACTCAAAATTTTATACGGAGATCAAAACAAAGAGAAAATTTTGTATATTAAAATATTGGAGAGGTAGAGATTGAATTAAATGATGGCTACAACAACGCCTATGTCTGCAGGTTCGTCTCTGTCAAATGGAAAACGTTCTTCAATGAACACAATTGAATCGAGTGTAACAAGATTATTGGTTTCTACAAAGCATCTTTTAGAAAGTTTGACACAGTGGGCAAGACAAGAGGCTGATGATAAGTACGTTTCGGATGCATACGTCAAATTAGGTAATGACTTCAGAGCTGCAACCAGAGCACTTCATAGCAATGGAATCGATGTTTCAGACATTGGTGATGTCCCTCAGGCATTAAGAATTATCCTCGAGGCTGCTTTGAGTGAAGCTCCTAGCCAAGAAAATCTAGATAGATTCTTACCAAACATCAGAAATATTATTGTAACCCTACTCCAGAATTTAAAAACAAAGCAAATGAAGGCAAGGGCCCTCAGTCAAGAGAAGAATCAAGCGTCAGAAAAGAGCTCCGTCGAAGATTCCAACGACAGAAATATTAAAGTACCTGAATCTAAAGTTACTTCGCCAGCCAATGTAACAAAGCAGCCGTCACAACAAAGCAATGCATTATCACAATTACAAAACGGCGATGCTATGCAGCGTCGTGCCTCCAAGAGATTCAGTGCTTATCAATATGCCAAACTTACAAATATCACTCCGTCTTTGCCTCGAATTGTATCATCAGATTTAGGAGACGAAAGAAAATCAATAGGAGAAAATGAAGTCAAATATCAAGCAGAGGAGCCAGAAGAAGATAATAATATCAACAAGAATCAAATCACTTCTGCTCACGTGTTTTTAAGAATCAACAATAAAACGAAGAAAGTTAAAATAAAGTTGCCAGTTACATTTGCATCCCTCAGGCTTTTGTTTGTGGAAAAATTTGCGTATTCTCCTAGATCGACTCTGTTTCCGGAGGTTTATATTCAAGACCCAAAAAGCGATATATCGTATGAATTGGAAGACCTCATGTTGGATGAAGTCAAGGAGGGTTGTCTTTTGTCACTAAATGAGGCAGATGCCCATGCAATAGCAATGAAGGATGTTGAGTCTAAAATTCAGGATTTGAGTTTGAAAATTGAAGCAATGAATTCCAGCATAACGTCTACTATAAAGGAAGCTATAAGTTCAATGCCTACTCCAGTGCCACAATCAACTCAAATGGATGCTGAAACGATCAAAAACAAAAAGCCTACCAATTTTAATGGTTTAAAGGAACTCATTGATATTCTGCATGAGTTGAAAGCCATAAAGCAGACGCATTCACAAGCAGGTAAAAATATAAGAGCTACAATATCTGAAATTTCGAAGGAAGTTAGTGAATTCCAAGAAGCTGGTTTAGAAGTATCAAAATCTTCCAATAGGGCCTATATGGAATCTTGCCATTTGAAATTATCTGAAGAATCTGATATATTGTTGACTAAAGTAGACGACTTGCAAGATATAATGGAAGCATTAAGGAAGGATGTAGCGCAAAGAGGTGTAAGAGCTGGGGAGAAACAATTAAAGAATACTTTCAAAGAAATCGAAGAAGCCAATAATGCATTAAAGAAAATGAGTAGCTATATGAATAAAGAAAGGGCAGTATGGAAGAAAATATGGGAATTAGAGCTTGACAAAGTTTGTGAAGAGCAACAATTTTTTAACCTACAAGAAGATTTAACAAAGGATCTAGAAGAAGATCTCAAAAAGATCGAAGAAACATTTGGTCTTATCGAGCAGTGCTCCCTAGAACAAAGCAAACTGTCTGCGTACAAGAGAAATAGGGTTGTTGCACAATTATATATTCCCGAACCTGGTGAAAGCATACATAATCTCAAGGAAGCTGTGTTGAGCGAAGTCGTGGCTCTCAAGCCTGATCATGAAGGTAGAGTTCAAGCTATTGAAAAAGCTGAGAGACTAAGAGAAAAGGAAAGAGAGCTCATGAAGCTATCTAAGTTTCAAGAAGAATTAGGCGATTTTGTTGATGACAATAAATTCAAGAAATCTGGAGGAATTGAAGAAATTGAAAAGCTAAGACAGCAGAGGGACAGTGAGAACCTCAAGAGTTCTTTAGGAATTTTTTAAATTGTTTATTGGGTATATCATTATTTTAATGTTTGTATATAATAAATGTTACAATGGCTTTGCCCATTTTATAGCTTCATTAAAACGCGATTGCTTTGAAAGACAATCGCAAATCATTTTCTGCATCTCCTCTATAATCTCTTCATTGTGCATTGCACTATAATTGATAGACTCGAATTTAGAAAGAGTTATTTCGAATAGCTCTATTAAGAAAGCTTTAAAATTTTTAACATCAAACTGATCCTGTTCAGAAATCTTTCTAAAATGTACATTGAAGGAACATAAAACTGATTCTAATAATGTACTAATATTATGAAGCACGGAACCAATAGTACCAGATTCTAGACTTATCAAGAAATCAGTTAGCCTTGAAGTATAGCTCCAAGCCAAATACTTGTAAGCGGATGAAAACGATCTCTTGGTTCTTAACGACGAAAATGAATCTTTTGGATATTCTCTAGTTATTTCCAATGTAACAGTATTAATATCTAATCCGATAAATTTTAAGATCGGCCTTCTTTCCTGGAAACCCACTATCTGAGTCTTATCTATATTTACAAAAGCGCCGTATTGATTCAAAGCAGTACCATCGATTAGTCTAGTGGCCCTCTTGCAAAACGCAATATTTGTGGTAATTAGAAGAAAATCATCCACAACCCTTAACAAAATATTTTCATGATCCGCCTCTAGAAAGCTGAATTGTTCATCCACCAAATTGTTATACACAATATCGCAAAATGTGGCCAGAAGGGGAAAACCTTGGTAGACACCTGCCTTTCGTCTGTAGTATGTTTTCTCTTCGGACATCAACGAGTCAAATATTTGGCTTTTGCAAACTTGAAATATTTCCTTTTGAGAAAATTTAACCATCTTTGCCCTGTCAATCAAAACATTCGTTCTTGGAATCGCTAAAACCTCCCTTGCTCTTTCAAAATCAAAATCTGCCAAATGATTACTATCTCTAACAAACGTTATTGGCTTTTTGATAGTCGGCCTTTTTATTTTCGTAGAAAAATAGGTCCGCACATAATAATCTTTGTCATCCTCTTCACCTGCAAATATCCGTTCAATCCCTCTAATCAATTCATCATGGTTCAAGTTGTCATAACAATTCTTCATGTCGAATTTGACAAAGAATAGTTCTGGTAAAGTATTTCCATACGTCAGGAGAAGCTTTGATTTGTATTCAACAATTTTAGTTGCGACATCCCTAACTGAATAACACCTAGGTGTACAAACAAGTTTGCGAGATACATCACAATGATTTATTCTGGACTTTAATATATTCCTTATCGGGTTGATAGTGTCGTTAATATAACTTAAAAACTCAAAAATTTGCTTGTCTCTTTTGGGGGAGTTAAGTGGCATGGCAAAAGGCATACGACTTGGAACGCAGATCAACCGAAAATCGTTCACCTTTGGAATCAATCTAGGGCACCCAAAATTAAACCTTGTTCTAACAGCCTTCATGTAATAGATATCATTTTCTGAAACTTCCTCCAAAAATCTTTCTATATAAGCTTTCAAAAATGGTTGGCTATAATTGTTCCATATTGTATGAGGAAAATAATACAACCGAGAATCCTCAACACTAGCTGACTCTGTGACATGCCAAAATAACTTGATTAATTTCTGAACAAAATAATAAAAGAACCATTCTATAAATTTGGTGAATTTTCGATTTCTTGAAATAAAATCTTGATGGGAAGTTAAGCAAACTGTTTTACCCAACCAGCCTATTTCAGAAATTTTAATACGACTTGTGCTGTCTCTGATTAGGAGCTTTTCGTTGGACGAAGAATTGACGAATTCTATAACTCTTTTGACAATCTCAGACCTGTTTTCAGTACTACCCCATATATCTAATGGGAACAATTTGTACATAATGACTAGAACAAATCTAAAGACCGAATGAATTGGAGTTGAGTTCTGAAGTAAAGTTTGAGACGTAGATACCTCAATAATTGTCTCAAATATGTTGTTGTATTTGCAGCTTTTATCACGAGAAATTACTTTTGTCAAAATCATACCCAACTTCCTGAGCTTCTTCGGAATATTCTTATGACCTCCAACTTCATCGGGGTAAATCGATTCCAACATTGACCTCGAATTGTTCGGAAATATTGCTATTATTTTCCTGCTTTGACGCGTCTTATATAGCATTTTCGATTTTGATATGCCATTGACACTTCTATACTTATTTTTCTTTAAATACCCGTAGACTTGGACATAATTACCACTGTCAAGCTTAATAAACGCCTTAGTTCCCAATAGTAATTCTAAAAATTGTTCATTGCCAATAAGTCTATAAAGTGTACTCCAATTTTTGCTTCGAAGGAGATTGACATGGAAGTTTGCCAGCGGGTTAACGAGGTTTGAATTCCAAATACTATTTGAGGATGGATCTATATAGCCTACTATTAGTATGCTCGGCAACTTTTCTTGCATTAAGAAAGTTATTAAAGAATCTATGAAACTTGAATAAGAATCTGGTTCCAATAGTGAGGGTGGATATGACTTAACAAAGACATCATCTTCGGGCCTTACGTTGGTAGTCTTTAAAAAATCAATAAAGTCAGAAGGAACATCTCTAAGCTGTAGGGTCTCAGCAAAGTTTAGAAGCTTTCCTTCCAAGTATTCTTTTAAATTTGGCATATATTTCTTATGTTTATTAACTACTTTAAATTTAAGAACCGAAAAAATATATTAAAAAAATTTCTATTTCTTAATATTGATAATTTACATATGGCTAAAAGGGTCAAAGGAGCCATCAAACTGGACCATATTGATATAAATAATGGTATACTCTATGGTGTATTAAAACAAATACGAGCCCAAGAACTGGAGTCCTTTAGAAGCAATGCAGCATCTCTAGTAGACGTATGGTGCTGCAAGATTCAACCGACTCAGACTCAGCTATTAGCTTCAACCATTAGAGACCATATAGGTTCAAATGACAAAGTAAGTTTGACTCATATTAAGCGGTTTCTTAAAGAAGACAACTCCGATGGTAAGCCAATTTTGAAGGCCATCATATGCTCCACAGAATATTTGGAAACTAAGAATCAAGTCCTTGACTTTATTACAAGGCATTCATCCATAGTAATAGAAGATCTTTATGTAATAGAAGTTCCAAAGTTTCCAGCCACAACAAGAGAGGTGTCAGATGACTGGTCAAGTAATTATTGGCCAATGTCATGGAAAGGAAACCCAAATCATCAGTTTTTGAATTCGGCCAAGTTCAATATGGAATTTGAAACAAAAGTAATTTCGAAGCTTATTGAGGAATATAAAAAGGCTACAAGCTACCCTTCGCTGATAACTATTATAGTCAGAGAGAAGAATAATGAAGAAGGAGAGATCCTAGCTGTTAGAGAAGGTAATAATTGCAAGAACCCTTTGAATCATAGTATAATGAAAGCTATTGACTATATATCAGAATCAGAGAAGCAAAGAAGAAAAGCTTCTACTCATAAAAGAAAAGAACCACACAACTACTTGTGCCACAATTTATGGTTCTACGTAACCCATGAACCATGTGTTATGTGCTCCATGGCACTTGTACATTCTAGAATAGGAAGAATTATTTATCTTAAAGAATCTCCTCGTACAGGTGGACTAGAATCGAACTATCAATTAGGTGATAGAGATGGACTAAATTGGAAATTCGACATTTGGAAATGGATTGATAAAGATGATGTCAGCCTGCTTGAACTGATTTATACTTCTTCTGAATTGATAAACTATTAGATTATTCAAGCTGCAATAACTTATCGATTTTATTAGAACTTTCTCTAGCTCCATCAACTAGATTACCAACTGCATCCAAATTTCTTGCATATCTTAAATCATTTAATTCATCAATTAATATATGTATATCTTTTAGTAGATTGGCAATTTGATTTTCATAATTTTCATTTACAAAAAACGTACTATCACACATTCGTTGTAGCTGTTCTGAAAGGCCCGAGATAGTATTTCTTTTAAGACACGACATCTCGTCTTTATTTACCACCGATTGAATTGGGATCTCAAATGAGCTTTGAATTCTATCATTAACTGGCTTTACAGAAGATACGATCCTTTGCTGTTCTAAATCTTCATAAATAGATTCAACCATGGCATCCAGCACATTAGAAGGAAATAATTTCCTAAACTGAATGTAAGGTATTATACTTTCCAAAGAAGATCTGTTCAAGAGGTAGTTTGATAAGATAGTCTTCGAATCCATCTCATATATTGTTATAGCCAAAGTTTAATTAAACTATCTGTTTACGTTTTCCAATAATTTTTAAGTCGCGCCAGAGAAGTAGTGTATGGGTAATTGCAATTTTATCAAGAGTTCTAATTTTTGGAATCACATCTTGTACTACGAATATGTCCCAAATTATTGAATTCTCAGTAAGTCGAAGGTATCATCATTACGTTCACCTCTGTATTCGGGAAATCTGATGAAGTTACTCCATATATCCTACTACTTAATCATTTGGTAATATCTTTTCTTTGATATATTATTATTTTTAGCTTTTATCAGCTTGAGAGAGGAAACTATCTGCTTGATGAATTCTGGAACAGCGGGTAATAATTCTTATGATTTAGAGACTATTTATTAGATCCTCCTATTTTTATATTGCTAGTTAATCGTAAAATATGTGAGCTTTCAAACAGAATATGTCGCATATTATGTCGTCAATAATATTGGAAAAAAAGAATTTTAACTAAAAAAAAAACAAACTTAAGTTTGACGACTACCGCTAAAAGTTAGAAGTAGATCAATCCGATAGCAACCAAAGGATATAGATATAGATATGTCGTCATCATTGTCATACGATAGTTCATCTTTTTATGTTCAAGGACTCGCTACTAGTTTTGCGAAGAGATTACTGAATCAACCTGATAATTCATTAGTTTTAGATCCAACTCCAGTTGGTAGACAAGCAAAGCGAAACGCCCAACAAATAAATTATTCTGAAGATTATCCGGATGATGACTTTGAAGAAACTCCTTCTACATCTCTTGCTAAGTCAACAGCTTCAAATACTCAACAGCAAACTAATATTCAAAACCTCAGTGCTGCCAGAAATACAACACATATATCCAGCTTGGAAGACGAACAGAAACTATTAGAATTAGTGAATAAACCAGAAGCACTCGTTCCAATAAAATTATTATTAGAAAATCCAAATACATCTCACAAAATAGTTGATACATTTATGTGGAATCTAAACGAGCTGTTGATTACGCCGTACGAATTTGCTGACATCCTTTGCAATGATTTAGAACTACCAAATTCCATGCAGCTGCAGATTGCCGAGTCAATAGTTCAACAACTAGAAGAATATAGCTTTGCTTCCAGTATACTGCTTCCGTCAGATACTCCATGTGTAGTCATTATAGATTTGTCTGTCAATCTAAACAAGCAATTATATCAAGATAAATTTGAATGGGATTTAAATCAAGATGAAGTCACCCCAGAAAATTTCGCAGAAATTGTAGTGGCAGATTTAGGCTTGCCTTTAGAATTCAAAGCAGCCATTTCTCATGCTATGCACGAAATTATCATAAGGGTTAAGAAGGAGGTTAGTGATGGATCATATAATAGTGACTTCCACAATTTACATCTTATAAGAGGATTAATATTTGAGAGCGGAATAAGAATTTTCACAGAAAATAGCATACAAAATGGAACTGACCACTGGGAACCAACAGTAGAAGTACTTACCACTGGTGAAATTGAAAGAAGAGAGAACGAAAGAATTAGAAACTTGAGAAGATTGAAGAGAGAAAACATGAAAAGAGATTATGATGACTTTGGGAGTAAAAGACGTCAACTTATTGGTAGAAGAAAGTTTGACGAATTAGAAGGCTCGTTTAGAAGTTACTAGCGTCACGTACGTAGTTAAATAGAACGAACTTTTAAATATAACGAGGCATTTTTTAACAGCTTTATATGCTCATTAAGAGAATGTAAGCATCGACGAGTAAGCATTCAAATAATAGAAGTAAGTAATAGCAGATTCACACAAATATCATAGAAGGCTCCAAAATGCTAGAGGATATGATGGAGTTACTTTAAGCATAGTGGAGAATGACTGTCAACCACTAAAGATTTAAAATTCTTGGTGTCATATTTAACTACTTTTAAAGTAGCTAATAACTATTAATATAGTAGCAAACCTCAATGCTATTTCAAATATTAACTTGCTTGTCTGAGAGCTATTTAGTATTTCGATACCTGCTTCAGCGCTTAATCCATGTATTATATATATAAATTGAAAATCGAAACAAAATATTATTATAACTGGTTGCAGCATATAGTTATTCACTATTGTATTCTGGAATGTTACTCAACCATATGGGTCACTTCTCAGATTACTCAACTAATCTACGGATTTATTATACACATTCGTTATAACTTGCATCGTACAGACAAAGCTTTGCTGGATTAGAGTCTCCTTCTAACTTCTCTCGGTTGCATGCCTTTAAAAATGATCGCAAACGTTGTCTTCAAACGCAGACAAATACATAACAGGGAATGACAGCCGAAATTCGAATAAAGCAATATTGCAACTGAGCAAAGCTAATTTAAAATACTGAAAATAACTCCGTAATGATCCTTTACAAAAATTCAACCTCTCAAAACTTCCTTACTGTACTAATTCTCTCTGTATTCAGCATATATGTGCTCCATCATAGACAAACAAACTTCAATATTCAATAACTTCATCCAATACTGTAGGTATATAGAAATCATTCTCGCTTTCGAAAAACATGTTAATATTTGCATAGAGACATACTAGACAGTCTGGCAACGCTCAAACGTTCAAAAAATATGCTCCACATTTTAGAGGTTAATCAACTTGACACGCTACTGGATTAGATGCTTTGGCTAGCATTCATTATTTAGGTTTGATCAATTATTTGACTATCATAAAGGATTCTTCATAAAAAAAAATATATATATTAAAATAGCAATCCTATCTGCTTTCTATATAAATCCTACACACTTCTTTAGGGGATAGAACCCAATTTGCATTCTTTTGTATCATATTCTGAACTACATATTTCATTTAGCAGGTTCCAGCATATTCATGGCACTATTACTTTAATGCGAGTGATCACGTATTTTGCATTTTTCAGTATGTGTATCATCATTCAGTCTTCTGTTATAGAATGCTCTTTAACTATACAGTTTTTTCCAGATGAATATAGTTGTCTCTATCAGAATAATTACGTAGGGTAAAATGAAAATATTTCATGACCTGCTAGTAAAAAAATAATATATACACTTTGATAAATGACATTTTGTCTCATGTAGTATTATTGCGGTTTGAAATGTAAGTATCTCGTCCTCGAAAACATATTTTTTTACTGAACCTTAAGAAATATCAACTATAGAAATGCAAGGCGGAATTTGACAATCTTCAAGGAGAAATAATTTAAGCAAGTATAACGAAATTTATTATATAAAATAGCGAACCATTTTAATAACCAAAGGATGATTTTCTATAATATTTTTACAGTGCGCTAATAATACGCTCAATTACGTTCATCTGGAAAAATACTGTATGACTCAGGTCTCATATTACTAATGAAATCCTCGGATCTTTTAACATTGGTTACAACTATACCTTAGAATCACTTAATTGAATTTCCTTTGAATAGCTTGGTGACCTTGCAAGTCCAACTAAAAAGCTCTGCTCTTCTTCTTTAATTGATTCAAATAAACCTGTTGCTATCTCCACAGTAACTTCTGCTCTCAACGAGACTCTTCATAAAACGACTACTACATATTCTTTATAAAACGAATACTACAGATTAAGTTAAGAGCTTATGAGTTAGTTTTAGATACTCCATAGGATATTCATCCCCATCTATCTTAATTATGAATATTTCATGAACAGATTCTAGAATGTTCCTTCTACAGTTATTTTAGTGCAACTGTTGTAAGTTAGAGCTGATCAAGTTAACCACGTCACTATTGATGTTAATTGCATTAACTTCCATAGGGTTTCCACGGTCTATTCTAAAGGTAATAAATAAGTTTGATATAGATCTTTATATTCATTTATAAAAATAAAAGTCATAGTTAAATTTCTAATAAATTCTATTTAGCTATTTAGAGGATTTTATTATCCTTTTTACATTCCTTTGTACATCAATCTAAAACTATGTGTCTATTCGCACATGTTTCAGATCATGCCTGAACGATGGGATCATTTCTTAGCCTACTAATGTAAGTCGTCCACATTCATTTCAACAGCAACTGCACACTTATTTCCATTTAGCAATCAATCATCTTACATTATTTTATTTAAAGATGATTTTAAGCCCTATGAGTCATCTCTGAGCTCAGTGACATAACTCTTCAGAACTATTACCTCATTCTCTATCTACAGCACAACATGTTCAAGAACCTAAATAGCAACTACTAAATTCTGCTATATCCGCTACCTTCCGAACGAACTAAACGTTACAAAATTAAAAGCACTTTTGCACAATGCTCTTTTTTAAAATCAAGGACTTTTTAATTCTCTATTCTTGAAATATCCCTGCTGATCTAGTAATTAAACTTATCCTACTCATAGCTCATTAAATGTTTATAGAAAAGATATTAATAGACTGAGGCTGAATTAAATACATTCTGGCTTTCAGATATTTGAAGCTACGCAGCGATTATCTCCTATCCTACAAGATTTGCATGCAATCGACAGTGCCCTTCATATTCAAAAGCATGCCAGCGCATTAGATTATGCTACAGCATTTAGGACAGTCAATTATTTGTAGCAATCAAAATAAAGCTGTAAGATTAATTTATCTGGGACTTCAGACAATTAAGAAGTAGTTCTTGGACTAATGACCCTAAACCACATTAGCTGGTCTATAGTTCAATGACAAATGAATAAATTAAGTCGTCGTTTGACACAGAATGATAACTAGCAGCCTGAAAATAATAGTGAAAGCGCTGTCATACAAACAGAAGAGAAATACGTAAACTAAGCAAAATAACTTGGAGCCATAGCAATTTATGGTCAGCACTCAATGGTATAAATTGAATTATTACCTGCTAGAGTCAAGAGATTCGGCAAGTGCGCAGCAGAGGAAGACTCACTACCATATTTTTATACAGTTTACTTTTTCCTCCAACAGGTTACAGTCTATTCTTCTTAAGGATGCAATTCTAATGTTACATACACCACTTGCTACTTAATAGATACGGACACAATCAGCCATTGATTTATGTTCCAAATTCTTCACCACGCTTCTTTCTGTTGTAACGAAATTGGAAAAGTCCTAAATTACACTAATAAGCTTAGACGCTACTCTATGACTAAAGGCAGAATTGAAATGATACTTAATGAAAATATGTAACCGGTGACGTTAAAATATTACCAACAAAGAAACAGATAATAGAACCTTTAAGATGCATGCAAATGGTTTAGAATAGTGAAAAGGAAAAAACAACATTTTGCCGCTTATGCTACTTCTTACCATTCTCAATCATAAACAATTATGGTGTATTACATATTAGTTAGTGAATTCTCTTTATGCTCCTTGGTAGACGGTATTAACCGCGTCAACCTTTTTGTCAGGTTATTAAGTAAGTTATAGGATTTGTCCACATTTGTTGTAACCAATGTGGAAACAAATTCGGAGATTATATAGCTAAAGAATATTCTAGAATAAGAGTAGTAGATAGCGCATATGCTCTAACATGAAAATATGTGATCTGTCGCATTAAAATAATAGTGATAAAAATATAATATTCTGGAAGCTTCCATATGTAATAGGTGGTTCAGAATATGAAATAAGAGTATGCAAACAGGAGTCAGTATCCCTTGAATATTTATGTAGAATCTATGTAACTAAGATTACTAATATTTTAATATATAATTTGCTTTTATTATTATTAATCAAACAATAGAACAAACTTATTAATGAAATCATCTTAACCAGTGACACGGTTAACCTCTGCAGCTCTAGCTTACAACAACATTAGCTAGAACTTGTAAGTTCTCGATGAAAGTATTTTTGACCTGAGTTTGATGTACTATGCTTTAACGACCAATGCACTATCTCAGAGTCAATATTGTGTTTTTCAAAAGCGAGTTCTAATTCGTTCGGCCCATGCTCACCTCTTATCGTAAAAGAAGTAATCTTCTTATGTTTCAGCGGAACTATCTAGAAGAGTATGTCGAAAAATCTATAGCGTTTCATTATTCAATCAGACATTTAAGTTTATTCATGTCGGCCACAAAAAAAAAGGTGCAAAACTTCTTTTTTTAATTCTTTTCAATTTACATGGAAGGTCCCACATCTTGTGCATCTTTCATCATGATTTTCGTCTCGGCTACATTCATAATCTTCTAGAGTTCGTACAATATTTTGGGATGTTAGACATATTTTTAGTTAGCTTTTGTCGTTTTAACGTTGGCATCTAGTAACTGAAGGATTTTATGTAAGTAGATTGTTACATATTCGATAATTGTAATTATTTGCACCTTGATTTTGATCATTTATAATATGGAGATCAAGCTCTGGTATGTTTTCAAAAGTTGTATCGATCTGGAGCACAACTTTAGTTTATTCAGATTGAAATTTGGTTATTTAATTAGACTTTATTCAATGGAAAGGACATAATTAAGCCGCTTTGACTGTTCCAAAGATGGTTCCATCTCTTTTACTCGTTTACTTTTAAGAGAAATGCAATTCGTTTTTTATAAAACTCAGAAGCATAATAGTCCTGCTTTCATCCGCTCGATACAGAAAAAAGGAACCTAAAAATTAATAAAGGCAGCTGGAAACTTAGAAGGCATTTAGAAATATGATGAAGCTTAATTGTAAGCAACACGCTTGTGTATTTAAAAGATTTCAAGATTTCCCCGACCTTCCATTGTAGGCTATGATTAGTTCATTGTTTTTCATTGGAAAAGGATCAGGAACTGCTGTGAGTGTGGGAACAAATCCAAAGATAACATTAGTAAGCTGAGAAAAGGCTGAAGAACATTCTAGAATAGTATAGGGATTGATAATATGCTGCAAAAAAATACGTGACTAGAGGCTTTAGAATATTAGAGCTAAAAGATTTTCTAGAATATTGAAATAAAAGAATATAAGTAGGGTAAATATTCCGCGAAGAAGTATGAAGAATTCATATAGAAAGTAAGATGATTATTATTTTACTTGTTTTATAAAGAATCTTTTATTATTAATCAAACAATGAACTATACGTAAATCAATCAATTATAAATACCACCCAAACAGTATAAGGAAATAACATGGTTACATTAATCAGCTCTAACTTACAGCAGGAATCTTTTGAAAATGCTCTCTGGCACTATTTTTTTTGCTTGCAGTGGTAATAAATAGACAGTAGAACCGACTCTAGTTGGTGCTTGAATTAAAAGGTTTACAGCTACGGCAAGCTCGATTTTTGAAAGCTACCAATGAAACAATTGTCAGTTTGAGAGCCTTCTCTGAGATTGAGCACTGCATACTCGGGGCTTCGAAAGGACTATTCCTGTATATTTACATGTATTCTATTAGAATTTGCCAGTAAGCATATAAAAATATGTATTAGATTGGCGAAGCTGACATCCACTCTACTTGATTATCTATAATTCTGCATAATTCTTGTAATTCAATACTTTCAAAATGAACGAAATGAGCTTTCTGTTCACACAATATTTTTTTCATATTCATCCATTGCTTTAATTCAAAATCAACCTTGGTTGTTTTGCTTCCCACAGTATGGAGATAAGAGAATGAATTGTATAATCGATATTTTAGTCTCTTGTTCTCACTGTCGTAAAGATCATCTCTTGACAAAAGCTGTAAGGGATCCAATTTTGGATAATTACAATGCATTGCAAACATTGGGACCTTATTATCATTCTCAAAATTGTCATTTTTAATCTTCTCCAACATTTTGATTTGGTCTTCAATTGGGAGCGGGTGCTTATCTATAAATAATGGCTTGACTACCTTCTCCTCAAACAATTCACTATCCTTCAATGGATTCATTTGTCCCATAGCAACCCCTTGGAATTGGCCATTATTATCAAAATAGCCTATTGTCTTTATGAAAGATTTTAATTGATAAAACTTTTGCTTTGAAACTGTAGCGGCAGCAACGAATGTATCTTTATCCCCTTCGCCCTGGTCACCTAAAGAGAGTAATTTATAGTACAAATTTGGTCCATAGATATTGTAATACAATGCTAACAATAAAGTTTTACCGTGGGTACCTTTATTTACCAAAAACTGGCCAGATTCGGTGGACAAATCTGGAATGGCACCTTCCAAATCATGATATGGAACATCATCTTTTTCACTTTCACTCAAATTTGACTCATCGGTTTCCGGTACATTTAATGGGAACCTATCATATCTAACTCTTTTTGATTCATTTACTTTTACTCCCGCAATTTCATAAAACTTCGGAGATATATTTCTTGTCCAATAATCTGGCCATGTTATCATTCCATAATGGTGGTATAACTCACTTTCGAAAAGTGGATCGGGATTGGAAATTAAAATATTATCTGAATCTAATAATAATATATGCTGGAATGACGAGACAATCAATGATAAAGCTTTGAATTGATAGTTTGCGAATTTTTTTGACCAACTTCTATCTACAACATGCCCTAATTCTTGGGGTACAACGACACATCTAGCGTTCAAATTAGGTAAGATAGCTTCACAAAAGTCCTTTTCACGCTTGTAATCAGCTAGTGTTGGTAGTATGACTTCGACTGGTAAAAGTGATCCACTTTCTCTTACTGACATTAAGGAAATATACGATAACCAGGAGAATTTTCCGCCACCAATCATAACAATACCTTTGGTACCTTTCTTATATGCATAACTAGGAATTTCTGACGGTAGCTTTTGAAGTGCTCTTTGATGCTTTAATTTAAGTTCTTGAAATGATTCATCAGTTATAATAGCTTTCCCATTTAATGCCTTTTTGTTGTTACCCAGGGGACGTTCTGACAGATCTACGTACTCGACCATTTTATATAATCCTTCACCTAAATCATCAATCTTACAGTCTTCCAAAATATCAAATACTCTGTTCCAAAATTTATGAGCTGGGACATGTATTATACCTTCGTGATCTTCTTCCAAAGATAGCGATTCTATGCTTGCAGATGGTACTGCCAGGGAGTCCAAGGACAACGATGAAACATCGAGATCGATGACATCAATTCTGGATTCTTGTAGATGTGCTAGGTGCTTATTGCTTGTGATTTTGCTATCGGTTAGAGGTTCCGGAATTATTGGTTCTGATTGTTCATATATATTGCTGTATGTTGAATATTGAGATAAAATAAGTAATGACAAAACAATGAAAATTGTTATCAAGATCCGTAATCTTGTTCGAGGTAGCCTCAGTGTAATCATGACCTAGTTATATTGGTCTTGATCCTTCTATGTATGAAAATATGTATTAATTTGGAATCAAATAATGAAATCAGTTTGTAGAACACGACTCAAAAAAATTTTTGCGGTCTATAGAATTGTAAAAGCGCGTATCAAAATCTTACATAGTCATTTATAATTTTAATCTTCTAATTCATTTTGAATTATTATAGGAGCACTAGTATATGGCCCGATTATCTGAAATAGAATGTAGATATGATTTGCTATAAATATCATTAAAGTATGAAAATAGTTCTTCACTAAACCAAAGTCTCTCTATTATAGATTTACCCGGATTTTAAGGCGATGTAATGCAGAGATTTTTCTATGAAAAGAGTATGCTAAGAGTTTAGTAACATCTGATGAGATCTGCTAATCATGTCTTATAATGGTATTGGGTTACAAACAGCCAGAGGTTCAGGTACTTCTGGCCATGTTCAAAAGAACTTGTCTACTGGTAGCAAACGTTCAAAAGGACATTTTCAATCTAGAAAGTTAAGTAAGAAGTTGGCTGAAGCAAAAGAGAAGAAGGTAATTACCAATATAAATAAGCAAGAAGCAAAAGTTGATATGGTAAAACATAATTACAAAAGAGAAATTGACTTGAAGTGTATGGAATTGAGAGATAAGCTAGAGGATGAAAGTGAAGATGAAGATATCATAGTGGACAAAGTTAATAAGTTAAGGAAAACCCTTCAAGAAAAGTTCAAAAATATTAAGATAGAAAAGGAGTCAAAGGAAGAGTCAACCATGTCTAAGAGGAATTCTATATCCCGAGAAAGCGATGCAAAATATGTTCCCCGGTTTGTTGAATCAGACAAAAATGATAGAAAATTGCGATGATTAATATTGATATACAATTATTTAGAAGGTATATATTTAATGATTTATGAAAGTTATTTATTGAAATTTGATTACTTGTCTTCACCATCATCTAATTTTTCCGAATATTCTGGATCTACTTCGTTAGTGTCATCGTTGGCTCTAGTGCTTTCGTTCGTAGCCGTTTCATCTTCTATCGACCTTGGTTTATCTTCCTTGGTTTGTTCATTTTTCTCTTCTTGACCCTTTATCAGAATATTGACACCATCCAAATCATTACCAATTTCTTGTCCTTCAATACTGAGCAGCTCTTCTTTTGATTCGACTCTTTCCTCAGCAGCTTGTTCTTCAGTGGCTTTTTCTTCAACAACTTTTTCTTCGGGAGACTTTTCTTCAATAACGTTTTCCTCAGCAGTCTTCACTTCTGTGGTTGGTTCAGCACCTTCTTCATTTTCATCCTTAGGTACAGCCTTTTCTTGTTTTGTTGGTTCTTGCTTTTCGATTGCATCGACCTGTTTTTCTTTTGGCTCTGACTTATCTTCAGCAGCTTGCTTGCTCTCAAGTAGTTCGCCGCCAGTATCGAAAGCTTGTTTCTCTGCTTTATCTTCCCCGTGGTCCACTTGATTTTCTTCAATTTGTTCCAAGACATCCTCAGCTTCTCCTACTTGTAAGGCGTTACTCGGCTCTTCTTTTACTGCCTTTTTCTTAAAAGATAACTCCCATAAATCATATACTTCTACTTTGAACCTTGTCTCATTTTCAATGCTGGTTGGCTCCTTTAAAGATTTAGGAAGCTTCTTTCCCTTGGGACCCCTAGGTCTCCTTGCCCCTCCTCCAATTGGCACCAATGGAACGCCTTCTGATTTTGTTCCTACTTCACTATCATTTCCTATATGCTCGTCATCGTCTTCTTGTTCTTCTTCATTTACAGAACTGTTCTTCTTAAGAAGATGTGGATTTGCCATTCCTGGCAAGGGTATACCGGTTCCCATCATCCCTTTCAAGCTTGCCGCAAATTTCATTGTATCGCTGGATAATCTTGCGCCTCTAAAAGGCTTTGCAGTGCTAGATCTTTCCGGTAATTGCAGCTGTGGAGTTGCAGGTTCTTGACTAAACATTTGCTGAAAGTTCGCGATTCTGGCTGATAACTTCTTAGGTTTTGGCGGTGGAGCTTTAGCTTTAGATCCTTCATCTGAATAAGATATATTTGCTGTATCAGACAGTTTTTTAATTGGTCTTGAAGGAACAACAGGAATCTTTTTTGAAGAGCTATCTTCTATTGATGAATCCAACGCAGTATTATCCTCGTTACTAGATTCTTTTGATTCGGCTCTTTTGGGTTTTAAAGGGCGACGAGATGGGATAATAGGACTTCCTTCTCTAACGGTTTCTGCAGCATCTATCTTTTGACCTGGGCGCTTAGAAGGGCGAATTGGAATTGATGGTATTGGCGAATTAGCTTGCCCATAATTTTCTTTATTTTGGACTTCTTTTTCTTCGTTTTCTTCTTTCCCCTGCAGTTCCCTTTTACTTTCGACGGATTTATGGATCTCTTCTCCCTTTTCCTCTCCTTCTGACAAATCATCGTCATTAATTTCAGTATCATTCTTTTTAACATCTGGTAATTCTTTCACAAGCTTTTTTTCATTGCCTTCTACTTCTAATAATTCACTCTTGAAAGCTTCTTTATTATTATTATCATTATCTTCATCTTTGGGTAAATCTTCCTTAATTTCCTCGTTCTTATCTTTTGCTGGCACATCCTGAGGTAAATCTTCCTTGATTTCTTCACTATTATCTTCTGTTGCTACACTTACATGTGTGCTTTCTACATCCTTTTGTTCAGCTTCTGGTAAGCGAGTAGCTCTTTCTTTTTTTTCAATTATTGGCTCTTCTTTAGAGTCATTAAGCTCTTCCTCTATACCCTTATCGATTGATGCAGTTACATTTGGAATTGATTGTTCTGCTTCAGCTGGCAGTGCATCTTCTTTCTCTTGTAACACAGTTTCAACATCATCATTGAAACTTGAAGCATCAGAACCAGTTCTGGATGGATATTCTTCATCATCTTTGAATGTTATCTTCGTATTTGAATTACCGGGTGTTTTATCACCATCATTTTCTAACTTTGAAGATTCACTATCTGCTTCATTACCATCATCCTCGCTATACTCTGAATTCAATTTTAAATCAGACTGTTTTGCAGTTTCAACTTGTTTGGAAACTAAGGGTACTTCATCTCTTGAGCCTGAGTTTCTAACAGGTCTTGTTGTAATTAAAGGAGTAACTGGACTTGATGAAGTTTCAGATCCTGTAGATTCTTCAGTTGTACCTATTTTCAACTTTCTATTTGGCCTTCTTTGAGGCACAATTGGCTCTGGAGTATTTGGAGACTTCTGACTTTCAACTGATTGTGATGATGGTAATATACTGGCGGCGGGAGAAGATTCTTGAGAAACTTTCTTTGGCCTTCTCTTTGGAACTTCTGGAATGGATTCAGGTTCGTCCAGCATTATAATTGTACTCAATTGATTTTATTTTTATAATTGATTAGTGAAGATATAAATGGATTTTTGATGATTTGTTTTTTTTTCTGTGGAGCTGAAATCAGTTTTGGCAGTTTAATCTATTGAGATATTTTACACCTAATAAATTGTATTAAAATATAAACTTTGTATTATATTATATTGTTTTTATATTATGTATATATTATATTAAAATTAATATTAATATATAGAAAGAGAAAGGAAACTATTATAATCTAAGAATAGTTTAATCTAAAGATATCATTAAATACATAATAAGAATTTCCGTCTGGAATTAAATGAAAAACTTGTGAATAACGTTGTGGGTTTGATTCATCATCAATTAATAATTCACCAGTAACCATGACTAAAATATCACCATTTGGAGATCCAGGTTGAGCATCTAAAGTTGAAATTCTATGAGCAACTTTCTGAAATGGTAACTCAACTAATTTTTCAACAATACTTTTAGCGCCTTGTAATTGAGATGTTTCAAAGGTTAACATTGATTGCTCTCTATATAAGTTACCTAATTGAGTTCTATCTGAATCGAATTGTTGATAGTAAAAAGTACAAAATTCCTTTGCAACGGTATTGAAATCGACTAATTTAGAGACGTTAGTAAAATATCTTCAAAGCTTGAGATATGCTAATCTTAACCCTTAAAAATATTGATACATACCTGACATTTTCAAAGATGATTTGATTATATTATATACTTTAGAATGGATCAAATTTTTAAAAGATCTAGTTGGATATAATCTCAGTTAATTGTGCTTCAAAAAAAAATTATTTATTTCAAAAATAAATTTTACGCATCATTCTAAAATTTACACAGATTTATATTTATTTAATATATTTAACGTGCATAATTGTAAAGTTGCTCATGTGAAAGGATTGTGAAGCTTATATAAACTAATTGGTAGACATCAGGAGCCTCCAAGATTTAAATAAAAGATTTTTATAGTTGAATAATTTTAAATAAGTTTTAGCAATACTTGTATCAAAAAATAAAAAATAATTGTAATACGTATTAAAATCGTTATATAAATAAACACTTATGCAATAATCAAACTAATTGAGAATAATCTTTTAATACCCCTTTCATATGAGTATTAGTGATCTTACCTCTTCTTGCTTTCTTTTGTTTCTTCTCTTGTTGTTGAGGTTTCTTTTTAATCAAATTTGGATCAGCACCGGTCGGCTTTAAACCTTGATCAATTAATGCTTGATATAAATCATCAGGATCCGGTAATTTAGCTTCACTCCACATTTCTTTATATTCTTCATCTATTGAACCTAACCTTGTACCTTTATTAATCCAAACCATTCTTGGAGCATTTTCCTTTTTATTTCTTAAAACCAAAATTTTATTTTGTGCTTCTAATGCATCAATAGCTGTAATACATCCTGCCCAACCATCTTTCAAATCTTTAACCGAAGTTCCTCTGAAAGTATGTTGACTATCTAAAAATTGAACTAAATCATCTGGTGATTTAATATTATGTAGCGAAGCATATTCTAATGTATTATTTGTTTCATTATAATTTATTCGATCAATTTCCTTTAATAGAGGTAACAATGTTTCATTCACATCAAATGATAAATAATTTTGTAATTTATTAACTGATATTGGTGTATCATGTTCTTTAATATATTCAACAGCTAATAATAATTGAGTTGATAAATGTGATCCTGATATTGCTCCATTATTTAACTTTTGACGTTTTAATATATCAGCGACCGAATCATTTGATCTCTTACCATTCTTAACAGGTGATGATATATTGGTATTAATGCTATTGTTGTTACTATTGCTTGTTGATAGTTTTGGGGTAGTAGGAGTTGAAGTAGTTTGATTTTTAATTATAGGTCGTCTTGCGGCTGCCACTACAGGGCCACTTCTAATTTTATTTTTGAATGCAGATAATTGAGCTGATAAGTCAGACATCTCAATTGTAATATATATATTATAGAGATGTGATGAACAAAGCTAAAGAGGAAAATGATTAAGAATTCTATTAAGCTTGTAATTTAAAATTTCGTGATATCTAAAAAAAGAAAAAAAGAAAAACATTTACCCGGAAAAAAGAATATTGTAAAAAAAATTTTTTTTTTTTTTCATTTTTGATAATTTTCTTCTTCTTCTTCTTTGATTATTATGGACTTTCTTTAAATTACTAGTTATATCGTTATTATTGACTTGATTAGCATTAACAAATGAGCTAATTGAGGTTAAGAGATATGATACTTTGGTAAGTATTAAAGGATTTTCTAGATTAAAACCATGGTAAGATTTAAGGAGAAGTCTTTTTATCTTATCTTCAGCCTTAAAACCATCGCTATTAGAGGTTGCCGCTAAGATTTATCTTAGGTCTGTTTGCTGACCCATGAAATGGTGATGACCTGAGGTCTGGAACATTCCAATTTAATGATTAATAGTAATAATTAATTGTAATATTACATGCATTTACAAAAAGGACAAAATAATAACTATTTATAGAAAAGCAACACCAAAAAGAATAAGCAAAAGTGTTAGATAAAAAAGTATTGCTATAAATGCAATAAAAGTAAAAGCAAGAAAGAAAAAAAAACAATTTATAAATTAATCACAGAATAAAACAGTAACAGTAACAGTAACGATAACGATAGCAACGATAATAATAAAAAAAAATAAACAGAAAAAGAAAATCATACTCCCGATTCATCATCAAGCTAAATAGTTTTCACCAATTCTACCTCTTCTAACTCTTTCTCTTCTCATATATTCTTCAAATGGATCATTTAATTGATCATTTATAATTTTATGAATTAATTTACAACCTTCTTTTGTATTTAAATCAATTTTTTTTGCCCATTGTAAATTTTTATACATTCCTGAATCAGTTAAATCAATAATTAAATCTTGTCTATAATCGATTGGGAAAAATGATTTATCAATTTTATATAATGAATCTTCTGATGCTGAATCATCATGAATAAAATCTTCATCTTCATTATCAATATCATCATTATAAATATTAATGGTTTCTAAAATTTCTTCTTCATTATCATTAATCATATAATAATAATATTTTTTACGTTTATTAATTAAATTTTTTAAAAATAATTGAATTGATGATTTATTTAACCAAATCATTGATGATAAATTAATATATTTTAAATTTGTAATTGTAAAATTTGAATTATTTAAAATCATATTAGTATAATAGTTATTATAATACCCACTATAATCCTTTTCATCAATTTCATTTTCATCTTTTCTAATTAATGGAGATTTTGATCCATGCATTTTAATTATTGCTGATAATAATTCAGTTTCATTTAATTTAGTTAAATATGAATTATTAATGGATTTTAAATTTAAATCACTTAAATAAACTTTTCCATCTCCTTTATTAAGATAACTTATATCATTAACAGTTTGAGGTAATGGTGGTAATAAACTATTATATTTTCTAATTGGTTTTGAAAAGGTTGTAATTGAATAAACTGATGATGCCGTCGAAGAATTAGATTGATTTGATTTAAATAATAATGATGATGATGGTATAGCTGGTTTTGAAATTATTGATAAATTACAGGGTAAATTATTATCATTTAATAATAAACTTGTTGTATCAATTGATGCTGATAAATTTTCATTATTATTATTATCATCTAAATTATCTTGATTATTAAATTTCATTATTTCATCAATTTTATGAACAATATCTTTTGAATAATTATTCATTAAATCAAAAGTTTGAAATTTATAAATCATAGCTCGACTAATTTCATAATCAATTGATAATGATATATTACCTAAATTTAATGATATAACATTTGGACATAAATTAATTAAATGTAATATATAACCAATTGGTATATCCTTTGAACTTGAATAATTTAATAAAAATTTATTAATTAATGGATGAGGGGATGAATTTCTGGCTAGTACTGATATTTGTTGATTATGATGAATATTTGAATGAGAATTTGTATAAGTTAATAAATCAGTATTATTATTTTGTTGATGATGATGATGAGCGGCTAAATTTAAATATTCTAATTTTGGAGGATTAGTTCGTTTTGATCTCTTTTTTGATTTGAAATATTTAAATGGTTTAAATCGTTTATTTGATGATGATAATGATGAATTATAAGATTTATGAGATGATGTGGTTGAAATCATTGAAATTTGAGAATTGGATGCAATTTTTGTTAAACCCATAGATGGAGCCATAGGATGAATTGAATATAATGGATTATTTTTAAATTTCCAATCTCTCCAACCTGCTAGAATTTTATCATTTAAAAATTCGTCATCTTGTTCATTTGAATTTGTATTATGTAATTCATCATTTGATTGATTTAATTCTTGAAATTCAACATCTAAATTATTATTATTATTATTCTGATGATGATGATGATTATTGTGATTATGATGATTGGCAGCTTCTTCTGCTTCTTCATCATACCCTGGTTTAATGGTTGATAAATCAATTGTTTTAACATAATGACCAATTTCCAGATTTAATCTTAAATATGATATAAATTGAGCAAATCTATAAGTTGATGTAAATTGTAAATCTTGATAATAATAAGGTTTAGCAAAATAATAAAATAATTTACAAGTATATAAACAACTTTTATAATCTTGTTTAGAATCAACGAGTAAAAATATGTAATTTAAAATTTCAAGTGGTAAATTTTTAAATTGTATAGGAGGTGAAGTTATAACTTGTGGTAATGGTGGAGCTGATTGAATTAATAATGTATTAGATATGCTAGTTGATGTTGAAGTTGATGTTGTAACACCGGCAGCAGCAGCAGCAGCAGCAGCAGATAATGTTGTAACATTTGACATTAAATTTGGATTTGATAATCTCATAGATAAAGTCCGACTAACATCACTTAAAAGGGACTTATATTTCATTTTAAAGCTATTATTATTACCTCCATTATTGGTATTATTATTATTATTATTATTGGTGGTGGTGGTGGTACTATATGATGATGATGATGAATTATCTTTAGTTGAAAATGTATTCCTTTTTCTTAAAGTGGCATTAAGACTATTTAATTCATTTTGACTTAATGGTACTAAAGAATGAGTTTGATAATCATATCTTGCATTTGGATTTAATAAGGACCGATAAGGAGGTAAATAACTATGATAATCAATGGATTCTGATTTTATCATGTGGTTGCAACAATGGGATTATATGATATGATTAGATGATATGATTGGGTATACGTTGTTGTTGTTATTATTATTATGATTGATTCTGTAATCTCTAAATTTATCTGATCCGCAAATTATTATTATCTTTTTTTTTAAATGAGTGATCCTTTGTTATTTGATTATATATATATAACCTTATCACTATTAAAAGAATACTATTTTTCAGAAATAGTATATATAATATATATATATATATATTGTCTATATATATTAGATTATAGGGGTAGACACACCTTTTCAAGTGTATATAATAATTATTATATATTGAAATTTCTTTATAATATAATCGTGTGGATTCAAAAATTAAAAAACCAAAACAAACCAAAATGTAAAAAAAAAAAAAAAAAAGGGGCGGGGTGGAATTGAGGAGAGATTTTTTTAGAGCCATTTAATACAAACAAACAAACAACTAACTATTAATTAAATTAAATTAAATTAAATTATTATTGCTGTTGCTATTGTAACACGTAACTTATATGCGTAAATATATTGATTGATTAACAAGAACTATATAGACAGGTAACAGTTAATTACAGTTACCCAGTAGATAAGGAAAAAAGCGACTCACAAAATTAAGATTTGAGTGGTGTGGTGTATGGTCTGACTATCGAATGTAACCATATTAATATTTGATTATTAACAGTAAATAAATAGACAAGTATAATATAATGTGTCTAATGTGTATATATATGAAGAGTTAGAAAAGTCCAGGCGTGTGTATGTTGACATTATTATTATTATTGTATTATTATTATTGTTTTATTTATTTATTTATTAATTATTTTTAACCCCTATATTTATTGTGTCCTTAATTTTATTTATTTACTTGTATTTAAATTTTTATTATCCGAAGGGGAAAGAATCCACATTAATTATATATCCTTTAAATAATTAACTATTTAATATATATATAATTATATATCTTTAGTTATATACATATAATTACTATATCTTTTATGTAATATTATGCTTAATGTATCCTCAAATATATCTGTAATTATTTTTAGAACCTAATAGCGGCTTAAAAAAAATTTTTATTATTATTATTATTATTACTATTATTGTTATTTGCCTTAAAAATACATTGATGATTTATATATTATAAGATATATAAGATATATAAGATATATATATATATATATAGATCGATTAAATTTTAAATAAAGTTTTATACATAAATTTCATTATCTATTGTTTTATAATATTATTTTGTTTATCTATTATTTATCTAAAATTGGTATTAATTCAGAAGACCACAGTTTTTTTTTATATATATATTATTTTATTTCTCGTGTGTAATTGCACGTGCACACAATTATACACTACAATACTTGTCAGAATAATTATGATAAAATCACCCTCCACTCAAAAAAAACAGCCACCTTTATTCCTTTTGTTATTCCATTGAGGCTCATAAATGAAGAGAACCTCGCCGTGTGTATCTCTATCTTCTTTAACATATGGAAGTTGTAATGATAATCTTTAATTGGTAATGATATCTATTATTGAATAAAGGGTAGGAGCTACCAAATGGATTGAAAATATCAGTGATTGACATCACATGGTTTATATTATATTGTGTGTAATTAATTAAAAATTAAAAATTAAAAATTAAAATTAAAATTTTAGTATTTACGATAGATTTTTTTTAGTTAATTTGTTTGGAGCCCCTAAATTAAATCAAATATAATTTTACACTTTTTTTTTAAAAAAGTGTATAAATATTGCTAAATAATATTATTAATTAAGTAATTATTATTATTATTATTTACTTAACTTAGTTAAACTGTGTGATAATCATATATTTATTTGCTGTTAAACATTCAATAAAACATGGAATTCCGTTAGGTAGGCTTAAAAAGAGGTAGACCTTTTTAATTATTATTTATTTTTTTTTTGGTTTGGTTTGCTTTTACCGCTGTTCCCTTTGACCTTCGGTATCTTCCTAATTGGTTTAAACTGAAAAGAGAAGAAAATAAAATAAAAAAAAAATAAATAAAAGAATCATTAAATTAAAAAATTAAAAAAGAGCAACAAACCCATTCTGTATCTACCTGTAGATCACTTATCCCGTGTAATTGTTTCCTTTTATAAAAAGTGTAAATAAGCTAAGAACTAGTTTCACAAACCAGAACTAGTCAAATTAAATAATTAAATAATTAAATAATTAATTTTGAGATATATATTGCGAAATAAATAAATAAATAAGTACAATAAATCAATTTATTGTATATAATAATAATAACAATAATAATAATTCTTTTATCCCAAAGTAAGGATATATATTCTTACATGACATATGTCTATAGAATATGTAATTGTAATTATGTATTTATTTGTACATTATACATTTTATTGTTAAACTATTTATTTTTAAATCAAAGAAGGATTTAAAAAAAAGTTTTTTTTTGGCCACGCTTTAAAACGGTTATAGACGGATCATCACAAAAAAAACAAAGTTTTTTTTTTATTATTTTTTTTTTTATTTTTATTTTTAATCTTTTTTTTTGCAACGACATTTTTTTTTTAATTTATTTTTATTTATTTTTATTTATTTTTATGTACATGTACCTATTCATCCACTTTCTCTAATATTCCCTGATTAATGCTTTTACGTACGCTAGCATAGCATGATTTTTATTTTATTTTTATGTAGAATGATGGAATTGGACTTGTACATATACATTGTTATTATTATTATTATTATTATTATTATTATTATTTAATTATATTGTTGATATGCCATGAAATTCAAAGTGGCATTACTTCCTTTCATCCCCGAACACTGAATCTGCTTTAATCTAGACCAAATATTTACGTGCATTATTCTTTATGTCTCTCCTTAATTTCCAAAGGACAAGAAAAAAAAATAATTAAAGCAGGAAACATTGTCAAAAAAATTAATAAACAAGTGGTGGAGTTATAATTAAATTATTTAATTATAATGACGCCTTTCGATGAGATGCAAAACCAAAAGAAATTAGAAGTAAAAATTATAAATAGGTCAAATTTTTCTTTTTTAACTTAGTCCGATAATTTTAAGTTAAAGTAAGTCAAGCGAGCTTTAACTTTTAAGATTTCCTTCTATTTGAATTTTGAATTTGAATTTAAAAACTTCTTTGATGTAAGGTTAAAGTATAGGCAAGATTGTATCATTCCTAAGTCTTTTTAACTTCTTTTTAGTAAAAGCATTCCTTCTTTCGTTTGAATTTATACAAACCAACAATTTTAAAAAAAAAAAAAAAAATAAATTTAAATAAATATAAACCCTTCTTTAATCTGAAAGTGTTAAACGTAAAAGGTAAAACTTCTAAATAAATAATTTAATTTTGTTTTATAAAATTTACCGTATTTTCAATTTTTATTTAATTTTTCAGTTTTTGAATTAAAGAAAAAAAAAAAGAAAAAAGAAAAAAGAAAAAAGAAAATGTGCTACGGCACTTTCCTAATGGGGTATGAAATACGGGGCAGATATAAGGATCCATAGGGCATTAATAAAACAACAGCAATAATTGAATGATATATTTATTATATAACGCTCAATTAGGAATGTATTTGCGCTAAGAAGTTGATAGAAATAAAAAGCAAAGCAGCAGGAGATTAGAGGTCATCATGAATTAATTTTATTATCCACATTACAACAGTAAATAGTCACCAGCCCACAATTGCCACCACCACCTCCACCCCCACCACTACCACTATCATCGTCTTTCTTTCATTTGTTCGTCAAAAATATTTTTTATAATACACATTTTAACTTAAAAGTCTCTTGTTTGGGAACTGAAATTTTATGTAATGTAAGCTTAAAAAATAAATATAATATTATATTAATATTATAATAATAATATATATTTAATAAATAATAATAATACTTTAAATATTATGGAAAGTAAAAATTAAAAATTGAAAAATGTATCCTCGGGTATTTTACTAAATATTATTTTTTTCTTTATTTATTGATCTCTTTGTTTTAGAGAAGGGATAAAGAAAAGGAAGGGTAACACATCTCATGCGTAATGCTAAAAATAAATCAATTTAAAGTTTCTCAGTACTTTATTATTATTATTATTATTATTATTATTATTATTGTTTATTATTATTCATTATTCATTTCTTTTTAACTTATTTGAAAACACATATTGGAATGGAAAGAAGAAAATAAAAATAAAAAAAGAAAAAAAATTGGGTGGTCGTTGCCGAGATCTTTTTTTTATTTTTATTTTTATTTATTTACTTTTATTTTATTTATTATAGTGCTCACTCCTCGGTTATCTAATTCATTTTTATTTTGTGTATCAGACCAGGGCTATAGATAATAATAATAATATTGATAATAAATAATAATTAATAATAATAATTAATAATAATAATAATAATAATTAATTAATTTAATTAATTAACCTATGTTGTTTCGTGACTCAAGAGTCATGGAATGAAACACATAAACATAAACAAAAAAACATAAACTAAAATATACATGATTAAAAACCCCCTTAACTTCTTTTTTTGGTTATTAATAGGAAAAATAAGAAAACATAACCCATAGATAATAAGTATACGATTTTAATGTAAGGTTTACAAATACAAAAATTTAAACAATTTTGAATCAAAGAAAGCAAACTTTAAAATGTTAAAAATTCAATCAAACAGTCGATCAATCAAATCAATCAATCAAATCAATCAAAATCTTTTATGCGAATAGAAAATAAAATAAAAAAAATAAAAAAAATAAAAAAAATAAAAAAATCTAGAACCGTAAAATTACAAAAGTTTAAGTATAATTTATTTTTTTAATTTTTATTTTTTTACCAGTAGTGTGGTGGTGCAGCAAGCCAGGACAAAAGAAAAATCTTTTTTTTTTTTTCTTTTTATTTATTTATTTATTTTTTTTTTCATTTAAATTTAAAATAATTAATTAATTAATTTTTTCTTAATTATTTTAATTTTATATTCAGAATTTGCGCTGTCCCGATTGGGAACCAAAATCAAAAGAGATTCAAAATTCTTTTGAATAAGAAAAATTTTCTTTGATTCTTTAATAATCAATTATCAATATATATATACATTCGTATATATATAAGGAAATTGATTGAATGTTGAGCTCTAAAAATAGAATCAAGGCGATTTTTTTTAAACTTTTTTTCTGATTTTCTTTTTTTTTTAGGTAATGGTTATTTAATATTTATTATTTATTATATATTTTAATCAAAAATATTAATGTAATCAAAGATTGAATAAAATAATTAAATAATTAAAATATTTTTATTTAATTAAATATTAAATAATAAATATTAAATAATAAATATTAAATAATAAATATTAAATAAATAATTTTTACTGCTTTTAAAAATATTTTTATTTATTTAAGAAAAAAAAAAATAATAACAACAATAAAAAAAAAAAAAAAAAAAAAAAAAAAAAAAAAAAAAAAAAAAAAAAAAAAAAAAAAAAAAAAAAAAAAAAAAAAAAAAAAAGAAAAAAGAAAAAGAAAAAGAAGAAAAAAAAAATAAAAAAGAAAAATAAAATATGAACAATTGCCAAATTTGAAGTTGTTGTTCTTGTTCTTAGTTGTTGTTGTTGTTGTTGTTATTATTATTATTATTATTATTATTATTATTATTATTATTATTATTATTATTATTATTATTATTATTGTAAAGTTTAATTGATCTTTTCCCCTCCTTTAAATCAATTCAAATCAATTCAAATCAATTCAATTCGGTCAAGTGTTAGATTAACAATAAGAATGAGATTATTTTGCCTCCTTACCTTATGAATTGTATATCACCTTTTATTATTTAATAATTAATATTTTGAAATTGTGTAGATTTTAAAAATTTTTATTAGTCGTACCGCTTTTTTTGAATTTTTCTTCCTTTCACAAAATTAGTTACTATTAGACTTTTAATAAAATTAAACGAACTATACATAAATATATATATATATAAATTTTGTGTGTTTAAATTGTGGTGAATTTTTTGAATTTAAAAAATTTTTTTTAAACACTTTAAAAATACGAGAGAGACATTCTTTAATTTAACTGGGGGAAGAGGAGTATATGGACACATGAGTTCAATAAGTAGTTGTTAAATGTTTTGCCTTTTTACTTAAAAAAAATTCTACTATATATAATATAGCCAAGAAATCATCATCATCATCATCATCATCATCATCAACTCCCTCCTAAAGTCCTCCTCCCCCAGAGATTCTTTCTATTTGTATTAAAGCTATACCCCACCCAAGTAGTCACTCTCTTACACCACTCTATACAAATTGAAAAATTAAAAATTAAAATAAAAATAAACATAAACATTAAAAATTAAACATTAAGCATTAAACATTAAACATTAAACATTAAACTTAAACTTAAGATTTTTTACTTTATAGGTTTTGCGTTAATTTTTGTCACTTTAAATTTATTAATAGTTTAATATTTTCGTCTGAGTGTGGGAGTGTGTGTGTGTGTATCGGTAAAGTACGTGAATTTTCAAACTATTCTATTTTCTATGTTTTAAATTATTCATCGTTTCTTTAGTTTGTTCTCTCTTGGTTTCAACAGCCAATTCAATTTTCCCAATATAAGAAAAAAATATAATGTTCGGTGTACCCCGAATTTTTCAATCATACAGATCATAAAAAATATTTTTTAATATTTTTTGATATAAATAAAAAATATATAAAAAATAAAATAATAAAAAAAATAAAAAAACAAAAAAAATAATATGAAAAGAAAAAAAAAATAAAATAATTTTTAGAATCCCTGCAGAATCAAATAATAAATATTTAATAATTAAATAATATTTTCAGAATTTGAATTTTTTATTTTTAACAAGCGAAAACTACAAAAAAAAGTAGAATAAAAAGTAAAATTTAAAAATAAAAATAAAAATAAAAGTAAAAATATTATAAAGTAAAAATAAACTAATTTAATCACAAAAAAATTGATTGCAAATATCAGTATTTAAATTGTAGACTATGTCGAAAAAAACACGAGAAATCAAAACTATAATAATAGAAAGTATATCTTTAAAAAAGTACAATAATAATAAGTCAGGTAAATCATCAAGGGTGACATATTTAGACGATAAATCTACGCAAATGCTTTTTTTATTTATTTATTTATTTATTTTTTTTCTTTTCTTTTCTTTTCTTTTCTTTTCTTTTCAAAGAACTTTAAGTTTATTTCAGCAAAATTTAAAGCAAATAAAATAAATATTTTTTCCATTTTAATATTGTGTGAAAGATAAGAGAACATGAAATGGATAAAAAAATAGAAATAGGAAAAACAAATGAATGTGATGAGTTGAACTATTATAAATTTTTTTTAAATATCAAAACAAAACAAAATAAAATAAATAAACAACTAAACAAATAAAATAAAACGAAATAAAATAATAGGAAATCGGTTAGATTTCACCGAGATTATAGAAAAAAAGTAATACACTGTTATAACACATGAAATTTTTAAAATATAAAGAATAAAAAGAAAAAGAAAGCAAATAAAAAAAAAAAAATAAATTGAAATCTGAATATCTCTGATAAAAAAATTATATGAAAGAGAGGAGGAGGAGGAGGAGGAGGAGGGGGAGGGGTGAAACTGAATTGGGGATCGGTCATAATCCGAAACCTTTGAAAACAATAGGATCGCATTTATAAATGATTAAAGTCTAGATTAATTGAATGTGAATTTCTTATTCAAGATATAATTGAATACATATTAGTTAATTTCAATCTAAAAATATGTAGCAAGAAAAAGTGGAGGGTGATCAGCAACAGCAACAGCAACAGCAACAGGAACAGCAGCAATAATAATATTGCAGAGGTCGCCTGTTTCTATTTCTGCTTTATTCACAAAAAATTTTAGATTATACATATGTACTGTGTACAAATATATATTCGGTAAGAGAAAGAGAAGGAGAAAGAGAGAGAGAGAGAGAGAGAGAATTTAAATAAAATTAAATGAAATAAATTAATTATAATTAAATAAATACATATGGATAGATAGATAGATAGAAAAGAAAAAGGAGGTATATAGACCATTAAATTCAAATTATATCGCTTGATTTAATTTTTTTTTTCTATTTGGTTTTTATGTATTCCATTGCCTGAATCTTTATTCAAATATTCTATATTAAAAAAAAATCTCGCCTTTATTTTTGATAACCCAATTTCATTAGAAATAACTTGATTTAATATTTAAAGTTATTATAATAAGTTGACAAGTAAGAAAATTAAAAATAAATATATAATAAATATAACAAGTATTAGGTGTTGTCTAATTTAAGAAAATATGAAACGCTTCTTTTAAAAGTCTAAAAACATGTTAAATTTAACCGATCATTAAAAAATGTAACCCATACCACTTTTTTTTAATTTATTTATTTATATAATTTTTTTTATTTTATTTTAATTTATTTAATTTTTTACTAACCCCAATGGTTCATAATTTTTATTTCTTCCCATGTTATTATTATTAAGTTTCGGTTTTTTTTCTTTTTCATTATAGTGTGATTTGGTTGGGGACCCTCAAAATTTATCGAGTATATACTTATGAAAGACGTTTTTTTGGTTTAATACGTATAAATGACATACATAATAGGTCCAAAATCTCTTCTATTGCTTTACCTTTGGTTATTTTTATACTTCTAATTAAAGATTTACACATACACACCTTTCTTCGTTAATTTTAAAATTAACTATGGGATAGACATTTTTCGCTTAATTTTCGGGATTTTTACCACTTTATCTGGTAACTGAAACGGTAATAAGACAAACTTTAAATTTTTTTTTAATTTTGTGCCTCCTTGATGATATTTATTTCCACATTATGATTAACTTTATAGTTAAGTTATATTTAGGTTAAAAGTTACCAATTATTAAAACCTAAGATTTCAAGTTGCAGTATTACCCTCATCTATATGTTAAAATTAATTATTATTCTTATTATTATTATTATTATTATTATTATTACTAATAATTATGGTTTAATATTTTTTTAATGTGCATGGGATTTTTTTTATTTTTTTTTATTATTTTGTTTTTATCTCGATACTGATTGTTCCTTTTTCACAAAAACAGTGAGGGTCAAGTTACCAACAAGTTGCCAACAAGTTACCAATAAGAAAGAAATTTCAAGTTACAATAATAGAGGAGGAGTAATGTATTATAATTCTTTTGGGAAGTCGTGCGTTACCGCACAAATCTTTTATACATACCAATCCGGTGCGGCTCTCAACGCATGTAAAAATTGCAGGTCACACATAAATTATTTTTGCTCACGCACAACTCACACACACGGAGACTTAGCTATTTTTTTTTATTTTTCTTTTTTTATTTTTCTTTTTTTTTTTTTTTTTTTTTTGACACACATACATAATATTTATTTTATTGTGAGAGGAAAATGTCGCTCAACAAAAGAAAACAAAAAATAATTTAATTTTTTATTTTGTTTATCTTTTTTCTGGAAAAGTCGCCTAAGAAAAATTTTAAAACAAAAATATTTTTTAACATTTTACATTTTTCTTTTACTTTTATTTTTATTTTTTTTTCTTTCTTCCTTCATTCTGTATAATTGAAAATATTAAAAAATAAAATTATAAAATATTAAAAAATAAAATTATAAAATGTTAAAAAATAATTATTTAAAAAAATAAAATTAAAAAAATAAAAAAAAACAAAATAAAAAAAAAAAAAAAAAAAAAAAAAAAAAAAAAAAAGTAATAAAAAAAAAAAAAAAAAAAAAAAAAAAAAAAAAAAAAAAAAAAAAAAAAAAAAAAAAAAAAATAAAAAATGTTGTTATAATAAAATAATAAATCTAATAATAAAATAAAAGAACTTTTATTGAAAATATAAATATAAATGAAACTATCTTTTTGGCGAAAAGGAAAAAAAAATTACAATTCCTAATTTATCTTCTTTTTCCTTTAAAACTTATGAACTTTTGGTTCTAATCGAAAATAGACTTAGATTAATCAATTGTATAACTATTATAAGTATCACATATTCTCATTTATCATTGTGTGATCTAAATATTCACCCCCACAAGTTTTAATTTTATTTTATATTCCTTTTTAAATTATCAAAACTATTTTAAAAAAGAATCAATAAACACGAGATTTATAAGCAAATTTCAATCTAAATCAAGTTAAAATCAATCAAAATCAATCTTGAAACAATCAAATTTTTAATATCTGTATTAAAACAGAAATAAAAAGAAAAAGAAGGAAACTTTAACATCAGTTTTTTTTTCTTTTCATCCTATACTTATTTATTTGAATTGATTTATATTGAATCTGTGGGTTTTATAACTATTACAAACCATCATTAACATTCCTTTAATACAACTTACTACTAATCACAGTTTCAATTACAATAAATTGAGTTTCATATTTAAAAAGAAGTTCTTTTTTTTGTGTATTATTTTTTGCTTATAACAAAAAGTATCCTTTATCAACTCCCCCTAAATTTATCATAAAACATTGAATATAAATTAAGTAAGCTAATCAACCGATTCATTTTTTTAGAATTAGATCATCATTTATTTTCAATTGAAATAGATTAAGAAAAAAATTATTTAGATAAACTAAAAGAGAAGAATAATTGAAATCAAATATATACAAATAACCCAGAAAAGCTATTTTATTTATTCAACTATTTTTTTTTTGATTTTTTTTTTTTCATTTAATTCAAGTTTTGCTTCATTTAACTATTTATTTATTATATGTATACTATCAGAAATTATAATAATCAATCAATTAATCAAAAATATAATATAATATAATCTTATTATGTCTTCATCCAAATTAAGTCCTTCATATTATGGATATGTTGGTTCTACAAAGGATGCTTTACTTATAATTCAAGAGATTTTAGATAAACAATTAGAATTAGTACCTAGAAGACCTCATGAACGAGAACGAACAAGTTTAATTAAATCAGGTAATGTATTTGTATTTATTGAAGAACATTCAGGTATTAAACGATGGACGGATGGTATTGCTTGGTCACCATCAAGAATTTTAGGTAGATTTTTAGTTTATCGAGAATTAGATAAACAGTCATTATCTGAAAAAGATGATAAAAAGAAAAAAAAGAGAAAAGTAAGTATTGATTCTGATCCTTTAGATAAAAGTTCAACAATTCCTCATGCACAACAATTACTACAATTACAAAATGATTCTTCATCAACAATATCTTCTTCAAATAATAATAATTCCGATTATAATAATAATAAAAATCTATTGGGTACTCCAATAGTTTCATCATATGTTTTTAAAGATCAAGGATTAATTAAAAAAACTCTTAGTTTAACTACAACAACAAAAGATTTACATGTTGATAAAAAAGAAGATAAACAAACTATTCATTTAATTAGTTATTATAATGCAGATGATGTATTAAATGGTAAATTACAGCGACCTTCTGAAACAGATTTAAAAAATTTAAATATATCCAATAGTTTATGGAATGCAGTTAAAGATTCACTGTTGGGAGGGAAAATTCCCATTGAAGATGAAGCTTATTATTTTTTGGATACAAATTATCAATTACAAAATATGTCTTTATTACAACAGCCTCCAAGTCAAATTAATTCATCAAATAATCCACCAGTTCAATATTTACCTCAAAAATATTCTCAAGTTCCTCCTCCAACAGTTACTTATCAACAACAGCAAGTACAACAACAACAAATACCTCCTCATCAACAGTATATGTTACCAATCCCACCTCAACAACAACAACAACTATCTCAACCCGGTCAAGATTATACAGGAGTCTATAAACGAGAAGATGAAAATCCAAATGAATTAACATTTATTAATCCATTTACTGGTACAGCTCATTCACAAATAAGTTATAATACCAATAATAGCAATTCAACTATAACTGGGGGTGGTTCAGCTCCTGGTTCAACGTCAGGTGCATCAGCTATACCTGTTTTTAATAACTATATGGTACCTCCTCAGCAACAACAACAACAACAACAACAACAATATGGATTTGTTCAGCCTCAACAACAAGTTCAACCACCACAACAACATGAAAATATTAATCCTACTGGTCAAACTTCTGCAGCAGCAGCTGCCGCCGCAGCTGCCGCCGCTGCAACTGCATATTTTCCACCATTTCCTCAACATTTTCAACAACCAGTTTATCCTCAATATCATTTTGGTTCAAATTCGTCATCAGATCAATATTCAGTAGGAAATGGAAGTAATACAAATATTTCAAATGGTGGATCTATAAGTTCTATAAGTAGTAGTATGATTCATGGATCTCAACAAAATAGCTTTAGTGGTCCACCTTCATCAAGTAATAATAGTAAAAAACAGTATAGAAATTCAAGTTCAAGTAATGCAAGTGGTAATACTCCAAATAATTCAAATAATAGTAATTGGTTTCCTGGTGGGAATGGTGGTTATATAGCATCTGTTCCAGCATATTCAATGGGATCAAATTCAAATGATTATAGTAATAATAATAATAATAATAATAATAATAATGGTAGTGGCGGCATATCAATTACTGGTAGTAACAGTGATGGAAGTTTAGTTAATGGTGCTGCCAGTCCATTACCACATAATTTACCAACACATTATACCAACCATAATATTGGTTCGCATCATCATCAGCATCATCATCAGCATTTTCCAACTCATCCATTAGCCAATAGTACAACCAGTGGATCAAGCGGAAATAGTGGACTGAATGCTGTTGTTGGAGGAACTAGTAATGAAGAAGATGGAAATAATACAACTACTACTACAACAACAACCACTACAGTTCCAGCTACTACTACAACTGCTACTACTATAACACATGCTGGATTATATGGTTATTCCAATACGTAAAACCTAGGTATTCATATATATATATGAGATACTTATTAAAATAAGGGAATGGGTTTATAAATCAAAATCTTTAATAAAAAAAAAATAATGATAGAAATTGAAAGTAAAAAATAAATAAGATACTATAAAAATAAGAAAGGGGTAGAGCAAAGAGATCCCACACACATACTATAATAAAAGTTTATGCTTTAAATTCTAATTTTTTGGGTTTTTATTATTTTATATATCTTAATGTGTTTTTTGTTTTTTTTACTTTCTAACTTTTCTTACTTTTACTTTTACGTGAAAAGAGGAAGAAAAATATTATTATTCTTTACTTTTACGTTTTTATTTATTTCTAATACTTTGTTTTTATTATTCTATTCTATTCTATTCTATTCTATTCTGTTCTTGTTTGGTATTAAATTAGTTTGCTATTTATTATTTATTTATTTATTTATTCATATTATTTATTTATTCATATTATTTATTTTCTTCTTCTACTTTCTTTTTTATGTGTGTTTTGTATTATTAGATATAATTTTTATTACTCAAAAAAGGATTTGTATATATTATAATTATTATAATTATTATCATTATATTATTTTTATTATTATTATTATTATAAACGTAGAGATTACAACTCTGTTATGGATAAATTTGCAACTTTTCCTTTGAAATTTAATTTCCGTACAATGTGTTTTTAAAAATTATTCGATATGCAATATGCACAAAGATATTTTTTTTATTTTTTTGTTTTTATGATTTTTTTTTTTAATATTTTTAAAATTTTTTAATTTTTTTTTTTTTTTTTTTTTTGGTGACGGCACTTTTTTTTTCTTTTTCTTGTTTTAACTTTTTAATTTTTTTAGGGGGAGCAGAACAGAGCAGAGCAGAGCAGAGCAGAACACAACACAACACAACACAACACCACACAATAGAACATACAACAACATTAAAACAAGCAAAATGCAAAACCAGATTAGAGACTACTTTTTTACAGGGCGATAACTAGCGTATTAAGATGGTTAAAGAATTGGGCTAGACGAGACGAGGCGATGCAGTGTTAAAAAGGATTTATAATTATTAAAACAAAAGTGAATTTTTATTTTGCATATTATTTATTATAATTCATTCTGTGATTGTCATTGTACATCAACTGAAAATTCTTTATAAATAAATAATAATAATATTTATAACAAATAATATATTTATAACAAATAATAATTTTGGTCATTTTTTCTATTTTTTTTTATTTTATTTTTAAAACCCTTATGGATATGCAAAAATATTTACCGTGATGATATGAATGTGGGGTTAATTTGTAAATCCTTTAAACTACATAATCAAAAGTTGGTCTACAAGTTAGAATTTTTTTATAGAAATAAAATATGATTTTTACTGCAATAATTGATAAAAATGTATACATACATATAAAATATAAAGATTTTTATTTTATATAAAATTAGCTTTGCTTTAAAATTTGGATCATGCTTTTTGTAAAAAGATATGAAAAATAATAATAAAATGCTTTGAACCCTGGCTGGGTAGCATATCTATAGGTAAAGTATATATAAAAATAAAATAACTAATCATCAGAGAAGAAAAGTGTAATTATTCTAAAAAGCTAAAATAAATATAATAATAATGCTGAAACAATAAATTCTTTAAATAAAGTGAATTTAATACAAATCTGAGGGGGGCGGTTACAAGTAAGTAAAGAAAGAAGGAAGTATAAGGATATAAGAAGGGACACAAGCACAAGAAAAGGAGCCAAAATGAAATTTACATCATCGGTTAATCGAATCCACCGGCCGGCTTTCTAAAGATGTTTGATAAGTAATGGATTTAAACTTTCCCTAATTTCCGATTGAGGTTTTAATATACTAAAATAGAAATAGAATAATTATTTATAAACAATGGTTCTAATGATCATGATGATAATAATAATAACATAATGCATGTGTATATGATACGAAATTCAAAAATTTATAAATGCAAAAAAAATAAAGTAAATCAATAAATAAATAAATAAATAAATAAATAAAATAAAATAAAATAAAATAAAATAAAATAAAATAAAATAAAATAAAATAAAATAAATAAATAAAAAAGAAATAATAAATGTAGAAAATTCCATTTAATTTAATACAATAGATAACACAGTACAACACAAGACAACACATCAAAAATTTATGTATATTAATAATAATAAAACAATAAAGATATAGGAAACTTTCTTAATAAGAGTTAGTTGTACGAAATTTTATTTATTTCTTTTGTTAAAATATATCAGAGCATTTTTTTTTGTTTTTCATTGTATAATTTTTGTATATATATATTTTTTTTTAATTTTTTTTATTTTTATTTTTACTTTTATTTTTTAAAATAACATTAATTCGCTTAGAGGGGAAAGAAGTAATTAACTAAAGAGGGATATATCGAATGGGGTTATACCCATTAAGAAAAACAATTATAAGGCATTTTGTGAAAAATCTTAAATTCTTGATTTTGTGATTACTGGATAAGGCAGACGATAAATTTGGAGAATAAGATATTATTCATTATTCATTATTCATTATTCATTATTTTTATTTTTATTATGTATTAATTAGTAATGTTCTTATTATTAATAAATAATTACTTGTATAAGTTAGACGAACTTCAGATAACAAAAACGTTTTTTAATTTTTATTTTTTTTTTATAATTCTCAATTGGGGGACGGTTAAGGCGGTTAAAAAAAAATTTAATAGGCTGTATTATTTGTTCCTATTGTAATGTATGATTCTTTTGGTTTTTGTTCAATATAGTTTTATACTGTTGAAACCGTTTCATCTATCTTAACGTCTACTTTATTTCTATATCTATCTATCTATTGATCTATTGATCTCTATTTCAGCCCCTACTTCTCAATTCTAGATTTAAAAATAATGATTATTTTTCATTCAATTTTATTTAATTATTTTCTTTTCTCCAATTGTAAATTATATTTTATGCACAACACGCAATATGCACTCCATACGACATTTCCTGTACCTATCATACATGATACATTCTTTGTACATGAATAATGTCGTGGACCAAAAAAGTTTAAAAGTTTAATTTGTTTTTTATTTTTATTTTTTATATTTTATAATTTTTATACTTTATATTTTTTATACTCTAGATAAACATGCCACTCTTAAATTCATTTTTTAATCGACTTAAAAACCCATCATCACTTATCACCTATCCCCCTATAAAAATAATAATAATAATAATAATAATAATAATTATTATTATTTATTTTTATTATTGTTATTTATTTGTTTTATTATTTTATTAAAAATATTATTTGCTTGCCAATTGGAGATTAGAACCCTAATTTTTAAACTTTTATTATCGTCTCGCATTCAACCAATCAATCAATTAAATCTATCATAATAGCACCCCCACCAGTACCTCCAATCTCCAACTTAAAAGGTAAAAAGGTATTAGTAGGGCCCCCCGCCCTCACCCTCGTCATGTTCTGCTCAACTTACATCATCTTAGATAAAATCTAAAGTATAAAACAATTAGAAATATAAAAATTTAACTATTAATTGAAAAATAAACTCTTGTTACATTACTTATTTTTTTTTATTATTATAATATTGACTTTTAGCAGCAAAAACGGGGGAGAATACAATAAAATTTTTAAAATTTAAATTTGTCGATCCTTTTTGTTAAAATTTTTTTTTTTTTTTTTATTTTTAGAAAATTTTTTTTTATTTTTTTTTTTATTTTTTTATTTGAATTTCAGAATTTTAGAATTTCATATTTATACTATATACATTAATAGATAGATCCATAGATTATATATATATATATATATACAAAATTTAGTATTTTAAGTTATTAGATTTGATGATGTTCCCTTTCGCCATTAAATATAATTTAACGTAAGGTACAATTATTTATATGCAATCCAGATATATATATTATATATATATATTATGGGGGGGGAGAGGGGAGGAAAGATTTACGGTTAAGATTTGCTTGTTCCTAATGATTTATCTTTTATGTATCTAACTTGTTTGTTTCATTTAGTTTAAACGGTTTATGATTTATAGTTAACTCATACTTTTATTGTATGCCAATGCCAATGCAAAAAAAAACCAAAAAAACATTAATTAATTAAAAAAAACACATTGAGATTTTTTTACGCTACTTTGATCGTAAACGCAGCAGTTTATCTTACTTCATTAACCATAAATTGTTCTTTCGCTAAAAAAATCCACATGGAATGAAGATACATACCCACCCTTTACCCAACACAATAATATTTAATTTTATAAACTCATTACCGGCCCCCTTTTCCTCGAGAAACACAACAAATTTTTATTTTTACACTTCCGTATCCCCCATATTTTCTTTTTCCATGTTAACAATCAGAAATGGAATTCTTCCCTTGTCTTGTCAAATTAATTAATTGATTTTAATTTAAGATTAATCTCATTGTTTATGTTTTATAAAATTTATTATTATTTATTATTTATTTATTATTTTAGATATGTAATCCTTTCTTTACAACCAAAAAATAAAAAAGCTTCTTTTTTTTTAAAAGAAAAATTTTAATTTTAAATCTTATTTTTGCGGCCACTTCTTTCTTTTTATTTTAATTGTATATCTATATATTAAACTTTCTTTTTATATAATAATAATAACATAATAATAATAAGATGAATAAAATAAAATAAAATAAAATAAAATAAAATGAAATAAAATAAAATAAAATAAAATAAAATAACATAAAATAAAATAAAATAAACTAAATTAAAATATAATAAAATAAATTAAACAAACAAATAAATAAAATAAAATAAATTAAACAAACAAATAAATAAAATAAATTTAATAAAATTATTCTAATAAAAGTGAATCATTTTGAGAATTATTATTTAAATTTCTTTTCCATTCTAATAATGGTGACAATTCTTCAATTTTACCAGATTTATGTTGAATAAATGAATGTTCTAACAATTCATCAGTTGTTGCTCTATATCTAACATCAACACAAAGACAAATTGATAAGAATTTTTTAATTGAATTTGATAATAATTCTGGTTTCTTTAATTTTGGTGTACCATTTGTTGCAATTAAATATAATGCCTTTAATGGTTCTTCATTCAAATATGGTGGTTCACCTTCAATCATTTCAATTGTCATAATTCCTAATGACCAAACATCTACTTTTTCATCATATTCCTTTTGTTTAACAACTTCAGGTGCCATCCAATAAGGTGTACCAACCATAGTAGCACGTTTATTTCTTTGATCAGTTAATTTAGCACAAAATCCAAAATCAGTAATTTTAACATTACCCTTAGCATCTAATAAAACATTATCTGATTTAATATCACGATGAATTATATGTTTCTTATGTAAATGTTGTAAACCCTTTAAAGTTTCAAAACAAATGGTAGATATTTGTCTCTCATTTAATTTAAATTCATTATTTTCAATAATTTCTGTTAATGAACCTCCTTCCATATATTCCATTATAACCCATAAATCAGATGATCCTCTTAAATAAGCATCTAAAAAATTAACAATATTTTTATGTTGAGAATCTTTCATAACTAAAATTTCATTAATAATTAATTCCTTTCGAGGTTGAACATTTAAATCCATTTGTTTAATGGCAACTTTTTTATTATTTTCTTTAATCAGATGGGCTAAATAAACAGCTCCACTAGCTCCTTGTCCGGCCTTTTCAATTATTTTAAATAATGGTGTTGGATCATTATTATTAACTACCGTCTTTAATTTAGCAATGATTTGTAAATCATTTAATTTTTCTCGTTCTTTTTTAATTTGCTTAGGAGTTTTGATTTGTCCCTGTCCCTTTAATGGATTATTAACCGATTCTTTGGGTCTTGGTTGTAATGGTTTAATAGGCTCTTCATATTCAGGATCTTGTCGTGATTGTGATTGTGATTGTGATTGTTGATTCTGGACAACTGGTTTAATACCATTGGCAGATGCAACAACTTTCTTAATCAATTCAGGTTGCTTGTTGGCATTTGTTGAAGTCTTTAATGCAAATGGTTTAATATAATTACCACTAGAACTTGGCGGAGGAGTTGGGTATTTAGTCGTTGACACATATCCATTATTATTATTATTATTATTAGTTATTTTAACATCAGGATGTATTTTATTACTAATCGGTAAAGTTTGCGATTTTGGTAATGATGGAGGAATTTGTTTTGGAATTGTGGTAATACCTAAACCAGTAGGCACATTTTGCGATGATAATTTTTGTTGATATTGTTGTTGTTGTTGTTGATATCCTTGACTATCAGTTGGTGGAGAAACTCTATTTGATGATGGAATTGTTGTATTATATGAATAGCCAGCTTTTGAATTATTATTATTATTATTATTATTATTATTATTATTATTGATTGGAGGTGGTGGAGCTTTTCTAACTGGAATTAAATCTGATTTATTTAATAACGCATTTAAAGGAGATGCATTATTATTATTATTATTTGTACCAACATCCTTGGATACATGATATGGAATTGGAGGTTTTGGAGCTGCTCGTGAAGGTTTATAGTTTTGAATAGGTTGTTGTTGTTTAATTGAAATTGGAGGTTTTGTCCATTGTTGAATTTTATTATCATTTGAAAAAGTTTGAGGATTTATAGCGGGAGAATTTATGGGAGTTGAATTATTGGAATTATTATTAATATCAGAATAAAATTCTAATACTTCAATAACTGCCACCGGATCTTTTTTCCAATCTTCATTAGTAATTTTAGAATGTTGCAATAAATTTTTCCAATTATCAGGTAATCCAGTAAAATTTCCACTGGCCGGATCAAAGCCAACATGAACTTTATGAGTAAAATTAATTGGATTGGATACTCCAGATGATGAAGAATTTGTGGTTGATAATGATGAAGAATTTAATAAATTAGAATTATTTGATGATGAATTTAAACTTGGTTGACCAATTTGAACTAAGGGACATTTCAAAGTAAAAGCATCTAACCAATCTAAATAATCATTATTATATTTAATGGAAATTAATATACTTTTAGCATTATTTTTTGGAATTAATTCAAATGATTGACTTGATTTTGTATAACCATAATTTGGTTTTAAATTAATAATACTAAGCAGATTTAATGGTATTGATAAATCAGGCTGTTCCGATAATAATGTTGATGATGACGATAATGATGATGCAGATGATGATGAAGTTATTGATAATGATGAACCATTTGAATTAAGTCGAGATGATTGTTCATTTTTATAAAAGTTAAGAGTTTTATCGTTAATAATCATAAATCTTTTATTCCATCTAAATGATGTAAATATACCATCATCTTTAAGATGAACCCAACCCGAATGTCTTTTATTTGAACTTATATGAATTGTATTTAAAGGGGTAGTATTAGTTAAGTTTGAATTAGAACCATTATTATTGTTATTATTGTTTATATTTGTACCTGGTGGTGCAACAGCAGGTGTCATATTAACCGCAGTATTCCTTAAAGTGGTCGGAGGAGGAGGTGCTCTTCTATGATGCTTGATGTCAGATGTGTAGATGCTTGTCATGACTATTATTATTGTTATGATTTGATTTGTTTGTGTTGATTAATTATTTATTCTGAAACATGCAAAAAGGAAATAGAAACAACAGAGATGGTGGCGAAACAACCAAGGGATGGGTTGAATGATACAATTGCTTGAACGAATGGAATCTCAACACCTTAAACGGAAGAGAAGAAAATGATATAGATAGATATAAATATTAAATTAATTCATGAAAATTTAGTTTAGAACAAACCCTGAAAATAAAAAAATCTTTTATGTTATTTTTTGATTTTTTGTAATTTTTGATTTTAAAACACGACATCGCCAAAATTTTTTTTTTTTTAAACTTCCCCCTTTTTTTGTTTTTTGCATTTTTCTTTTTCATTTCTTTACAAAGTATCACCAATAGATCAATTACTAATATCATAGAGTGGTCTTATCGTGTCTTAGACCAATCTTGGTATTTAGATTTATTTAGATTAATGTTTTTATATTATATATTATTACTATTATTGTTACTATTATTAGACGATAAATTTGAAATGTAAACATACAAACGATAAAATAAAATAAAATAAAATAAAATTAAATTAAATAAAATTTATAAATTAAAAAGTTTTTTTAAACTATTTTGGCAAAAGGTTCTCTTTCATAATAAGCTATTGTACATATTGTACATATTATGTATTATATTATAGATTTACATATTATTAATTGTTTTTATCTATATATACCCTTTCAAGGTGTAATTGGATATTTCCTTTAATGTTACGCGTTTTTGTGGTAACTTTTTCCTTTTAAAAAAAGAATCCCAATTAGGAAATATTAATCACATGTTAATTATACACGTGATTTAAAGTATTATTGTACATAATACACGACCCATAAGTTTTAATCACGTGCAAATATTTAATATACAGGAAAATGCTTATTTTAATGTGGGCCATTTCTAAAACAGTAACCCCTAAAATATCTAATCATTTTTATTTAAACTATTTCTCTATTCAAATTGTACTATAAAATATAAATATATATATAAATATAATATAAAATAATGTATAATATTGATGTCATATAATATAAGGAATGGGTTTTTTTCGAAGTAATTCAAAGAAAAAGAATAATAATCAAGAAATTGACAAATCATTACTATCGCCTTCTCCACCACCACCTCCACCATCATCTTCATCAACTTCCCAAGTTAAATCAAATTCCAGTCGTTCAAATTCAATAGGATCATTAAATAGTCAATTATCTAATAATAGTACTAGTAATAGTGGGAAAGCTAGTAAATTGAAATCAATTATCTTTACTAGTGGTAATAATAATAATAATAATAATAATAATAATAATAATAATAATAATAATAATAATAAAAAATCATCATCACTATCACCATCATCTTCATCAAATATTGATGAAAATGAATTTAAAGAAAAGCTAAACGTCAAAGATCCATCTGATCTAGATTTAATATGTCAACGAATTAAAAAGAGAATTAGTACTATTGAAGAAGTTAATTCTGAATCACATCTGATAAATGAAAATGAAGATGAAGATAGAACCAGTGATAGTGATTCAAGTGAAGAAGAAGAAGAAGAAGAATATGACAACTATAACGAAAGTAATGATTCATCATTTGATGAAGATTATGATCATCGTCATTTATTAAAATTAAAATCACGATCTCAAAGACATTCTACATTATCAACATTAATGAATTATTGTGGAATTGATCATTTAGTATCGAATAAAAATCAATTATCAATTTTAGCTAATCAAGAATCAAAACGAACATTTTCATTATTAGATTCTAATTGTAAAATTCATAATGCTACAAAATCTTCTATATCAATTATAAATGATGATCAAGTAAAATTATTAGAATTATTAAGAATTAAAATATTTCAATTAAAATCAACCAATTCATTATTTCAACAATATCAATTATTAAATAATAATAAATCCTTATTCTCTCGATTTGGAGTTATAAAGGATATCATTGGGAAGGGTAGTTTTGGAATAATTAAAATAATTGATCCAAATCCTAATAATATTAATAATAATAATAATAATAATAATATTATAAATTCAAATCATAAACTTTATGCCATTAAACAATTCCAACATAATAAGAAAAGTAAAGAATCATTTGAAAAATTCATTGATCGAGTATTATCAGAATTTATTATATCATCAACTTTAACATCAAAACATATTGTTAAAACGGTTGATTTAATGATAACCTTACCTGAATTAACCAATGCATTAGCTTCTTCATCATCTTCATCATCAACTGCTATATCTCCCATGTCTTCACCCATTGATAGATCCCCATCACCATTAACAACACCCCAAAATAATAATTCCTCTTCTAATATGATCACTGAGAATTATTATTTTAGTCAGGTTATGGAATGTAATCAAGGAGGAGACTTATTTGCATATTTGGCCAATACGGAAGAATATCCTGGTAGTTTATTAAGATTGGAAGAAATTGATTGTTTTATAAAACAAATTGGTAAAGGTTTAAATTATATGCATAAGCATGGAGTAGCTCATTGTGATTTAAAATTAGAAAATATTTTAATTAATTATAAATCCATCAATAATCATCATCATCATCATCATCATAATCATAATAATAATAATAATAATAATAATAATAATAATAATAATAATAATAATAATAGTCAAACAACCAAAATTATTTTAAAAATTAGCGATTTTGGTAGAAGTTATGTGTTTAGAACAAAATGGGATAATGAAGAACAAAAAGTATCTAAAACTATAGGACCTATCGGATCATTACCATATATATCACCAGAAGAATATGATTTAAAACGTGAAAAGCAACTTTTATTAAGTAAGAAAGATTGTTGGGCATTTGGAATTATAATTATTCTTTTATTTAATATTAAAAAATATTATTATAGTAATGATTTTTTTTTACAAGATAATCAAGATGAAGATAATCAAGAACAATATGAAGAATTAAGAATCGCCTCGAAATTATTTGTATGGGATACCACCGAATTAAAACATCATCATCATCATCATCATCATAAAGAACATCAACAAATATATAAGGATAAATTCTTTGATGAGTATGTTAAAAAGAGAATGATTGGATCCTACGATAATGAAACTAAAGAATGGTTGATTCAACGAGGTGGTAGTTTTAATCCCATTGAGAATTTATTTAAATTAAATTCCAATGATCAAGAAGAAATTGATGAATTAAGTGAAATTAGACGAATGATAATATATAAATTATTAGATTTGAATCCTGATTCACGATTAAATATGAATCATTTTTTAAAGAGTGATTGGATGACATCTATTGAAAATTGTCTGTAATAATATAAAGTATATAATTATATATATATGTATATGTATATAGATAGATTATGTAAAAGTATTTTGTTGAATAAAAAACATTCAAAAAGTAAGCAATTAATTAATTAATGTTAAACTAGTAGTATAATATATATATGTATAATAAAATGATGATGATGATGATGATGCCATTGAAAAATAAAACCCCCATTAAAAAATAACCAAAAAAAAAAACCGAAAACCAAAAACAAAAGCTAATAAATGTAAAAATATATATTTGTTATTTTATTATTAGAAGTCAATAAATAAATCATGATAATGATCATCAACTCCTGCAATTCCATAATCTAAATCTTTATCTTCAGGATATCTATCAAATTGTGAAGTATCACCTACACCTGATGTAATTGGAGGTTCGTATGGAGTTTCAATATCTCTGGATAATAATCGTTCCCAAATAACTTCTTTAAACCACGGATGATTTTTAACATCATCAGATCCACCTTGTAAATTACCTAATCTTTGAGTTAAATCCTTAACAATTAATTTTTGTAATAAATCTAATATATCAGGTGGTAAATAATCTGGAAATGTAATTGTACCATTTAAAATATTTTCATAAGTTTTCATAGGAGTTGGATCATAAAATGGGGTATAACCCGTTAACATTTCAAATATTAATATACCAAATGACCACCAATCAACTGATTTATTATATGGTTTGGTAGTAACTACTTCAGGGGCAATATAATCTGGTGTACCACATAATGTATAAGTTACATCACTTACTTCTTTTGCAAATCCAAAATCAGTTAATTTAATATGACCATTTTTATCTAACAAAATATTTTCTGGTTTTAAATCTCGATAAATTATATCTAAATTATGCAAATATTCAATGGCTAAAAATACTTCAGCTGCATAAAATTTAGCTACTGGAGTTGGAAATCGTTGAGATTTTCTTAATAATGAAAATAATTCACCACCTTCTATATAATCCATAATCATAAATAAATTATGACAATCTTGAAATGTTCCCCACATCCTTATAATAAATGGATGTTGAGCCAATTTTAACATTCTTCTTTCATCATTAGTATGTTCAACTTGTTTCATATTAACCACTCGTTCTTTTTTTAAAGTTTTCATGGCATAAAACCGACCATTATGAATGGATCGAGTTAAATGAACTCTACCAAATGAACCTGTACCTAGAGTTCTTAGAATTTGAAAATCATTTAAAGTATATTTACCTTTAGTTGTTGTATCTCGATTTAAATGTTTGGATGATTTAATTTTATTATTATTATTATTATTATTATTATTATTATTATTATTATTATTATTTCCTTCTAGATGTTGATTTTCAAGTATCGGAGGATTCACATAAATGTTTTGCTGCTGTTGCCTTTGGGCTAGTTCTTCAAGATTAATATCATTAAGTGACCTTATACTGGTTTCTGTATTTTCCATAGAAGTCATGATGATGACGGTAGAGTGAGTGGTGGTGGTGGTGGTGGTGATAATAAGAAATGATAAAGGGTAAAGGGGTAAATTATATGCTAGAAATGAGGATAATATATGTTGATATTATTATTATTGTTATAAATGATTTAATGAATAATGACACAAATGAATATAAAAATAATTATAAATATTTAAAAAAAGAATGTTAAATGATAAATTATAATACAAAGTAGGAACGGAATGGTGCGATTGCTATTAGGAGTGATATAGTATTCCAATAGATGACTATATATATGATTAGTTAACAATAATATAGTAAAAATTATAACTAAAAAGTCAGAGTTTATGAGGAATATAAGGACTTAAGATGATGAGGATGGTGCTGATGATATTGACTGACTGACTGGATGACTGGCTATCTCTTCTTCTTCTAATTGATGGATTGATTGTCTGATTGAACAGCTTTTGCCTTTCTATAAATTTGAATTAGAAATTGAAGACTTGGGAAATTTTCTAAAATAAAAAAAAATCCCTTTTTTCCATTTTCTTTAAAAAACAAACAAAAAAAAAAAAATAAAATTTTTTTGAGTTCCTGTATATAAAAAACCAAAATACGTAAATCTACACTAACTATAACTAATGAAGATCTAAATATAATTAATTAATTAATTAATTAATTAACCGAATGATTTAATTAATTAGTTGTTATTTATAATAATTATTAAGAATTATGTATACTAGAGCCTCGATAAAATCAATATACTTGATGATATTTTGCTACATATATGTATGTATCATTAACGTATAGATTACAACTCAGACAGAGGTTAAATATTGGTAGCTCTGACCCCTATTTCATTTCATTTCATTTAATTTAATTTCATTTCATTTAATTATATGTAAGTTTAATTAAATTACTACGTAACAAAATTTGTCAAGCATCATATTATATAGTCATAATAATAATATAGTATAGTATAATGTTACAATAAGTAATATATTTCATATTATTTCATATGATTTCATTTACGTAAAATTAATATAAAATTCAATACTCTACTTATAATAATAATATGTGTTATTACATGATATTATTTATTATTATTATTATTATTATTATTAAAACAATAAGAATTTATTTTGATTTAATTTCCGGTAATTCCCATAGTTAAGAAAATAAAATAAAATAAAATAAAAAAATGAAATGAAAAAAAAATGAAAAAAAAAATTTATCCGATGTTATAAATAATTTAAAACTAGGCTTTGCTTTAAAGCAATTAATAATATTAAATTAATTTAATATTAACTGTTATTATAATAAATATAAATATGTAATGCATTTACTAAGTAATATGTACCTTTTTTTTAAATAATATAAATGTTAATTAAAAAAAAAAAAATTAAAAAGTTATATAAAAAAATCGCCGTTTTTTTCTTTTTTTTTTTAAAAAAAAAAGAAACAAAAATCATATTTTTGTGATCTGCTAAAATGTAATTAATGAATTAATGAAATCAATTAATTTAATTAATTAGCTGATATTAAATAACTTAAATAAATAAATAAATAATAATAATAATAATAATAATAATAACTCTCTATGAAATCCAATATTCTCTAGTAGATTCTTCTTCTTCTTCATCATCATCTTCATCATCATCATCATCATCATCATCTTCTTCTTCTTCTTCTTCATCGTCATCATCATCAGCTCCTTCTTGTCTACCAGATGTATCTTGATCTGGCCCATAATTATCATCGGATCCATACCCATACCCTTCTCCACCTCTATTCACATCACGAAGTTCTCCTCTAAAACGTCGAGTTCCCACATCAACAAATTGCTCACTTCTAACATTTCCTTGCTCTCTTCTAGTATTATCAGTTACATTTAAATTACTAGTTCTTGATGATGATGATGTTGTTGTTGGTGAATCAGTTACAAAATTTAATTGAACTCCTCTCTCATGAAGTCTTCTTAAAGCTCGAAGACGATCAGCTTCAGCAATCGCTACCACCCCTTCAACTTGTCGAATACCACTATTATTATTATTATTACTGTCACTTACACTTCTCGGTAAACCAGCCGATTCAATAATTTGCATAGCACTTTCTCCTCCTGCTTCACTCAAGGTTAATATCTTGGATTGACTACCACCACCGCCGCTATTACTTCTTCCTCCACTACGATATAATAATGATGATATTTGTAATTCGGCATTTTTTAATTTTTCTAATAAATCATGACTATTATAAATATCAAATCGTTTTGGAGTTATATCCAGATCTCGTAATGGGTCATGATGATCATGATCATCATCATGATCATGATCTTTATCTTTTTCGTTATTATTGTTTTTATTCTTATATTTTTTCTTACTAGTCTTGGTTGAATTGATTATATTACCTGAATCTTTACCATATTGATTAATTAAATTTATAATTACTTCTTCAAATCCAAATTTTTGTAATAAATATGCTCGATCTCTTGCCGTTAATTCATTCGAATCGGGATTAATATTTAATTGATCATCATTAATATTATTATTATTACTATTATTATTATTATTAGTATTATTGGAATCAATTTCAGGTGAATCTTCAACAAATATTTTTCTATTCATACTGGAATTACCACTACTGGCTGATCTTAATTGTGAACCTTGAATTGTATCAAATAATTTATAATTAGTATTTTCTTTATTATATGAAAAAATTGAAAATTTCCACGTTAAATTAACAATTATACAAATAATTGATAATTTAATTTCATTTAAATTATTATTAATTAAAATTTTTTCATTCAAATTTAATTTATTCATTACTCGTTTAGATATTTGAAATGATAAAAATCTTAACCAAATCTTTAATAAATCTTCATGAGGGAATAAATCTTTATGTAATATATCTAATATTGTATACTTATGATTCTCAATATAATTAATAGAAATAATTAATTTAACATATTCATCATTTAAAATTAATTTACTTAAATAATCATCATCATTATTATCAATTTTTTCTTCAGGAAATATATTAGTACTTAAAATACTTTGAATTATAAATTCATACCATTTTTCAGGTAATTTATTATTATATTTTATTGAAAATTTTGGTACAAAGAATTTTTCATATTGTTCAATTAATGTAGTATTAAAATTTGGAGTACCAGCTGTATAGTTTCTTAAAATTGCAAATGATACTAATTTCTGTTCTAATTTTAATCGATTAATTTCTTTTAATAATTTTCTTGATTTAGTAGTAGTGGTAGTAGTAGTAGTAGTAGTAGTAGAAGTAGTAGTAGTTGTAGTATTAATATTATTATCATTAATATTATTATCTTGGTCAACAATTCCATATAACGTTTTAATTAAAATTTCTTGTAATGGGAAATATTGTAATAAATCTTTCCTATTTTCATTTGTCTCATTATACATAAAATTATTTAAAATTTGTAAAACATTTAATTGAATTATACTTCTTTGATAAATTTCTTCATCATTAAGTAATAATAAATTTTCAATATTATGATGATGATAAATAATTTTTAAACTTTGTAAAAAATTTTCATAAGTAACAATAATTGATCTAAATGAACTAAAATCTAATATAAAATTAGCTAATAATCCAAGTGTAATTGATTTATTTGTCATTTGTGATTTATTAAATCTGGTAATAACACTGAAACTATCTAATTCTTCTTCATTTCTTAAATAATGATTAAAATAATTATTTATAATATCAATTGATTCAAATGATTTTAAAATTTGTAAAAAATTGGTAATTAATCCTCCACTGTTCCTTTTAGAACCTTCTTCATTTATAAAACTCTTTATACAATTACATTCAACAAAAAATGTTCTCATAGTTTTAACTGATCTTGATAATGATCGAATTAAATATAAACAATTGGTATATAATGAATTATCTACAATTGATCTAATTATACCTAAATTTCTACCAAACCATGGCAAATCTGCTTCCGGTATACTGTTTGATTGATTTCTTTTAATTAATTTATAAATTAATTGAATTTGTAATAATAAAAAATGATAATTATCAATAATTTCAAATATAATTTGAGGGAATATAATATTTGATTTTGTTACATCAGATGGATGGAATATAATTCTTGATCTATATTCTTCAATTGTTGATGTATAAACACTTAATAACAATAATAAATCAGCAATTCCATTACTATTATTATTATCATCATCCTTTAAAATACTTAATAAAATTGTAAAATCAACAATTTTTTTACCATGATTGGAATTCTTCTTTAATATTTTTAATATTTTTAAAAATTGATTGGATTTAAATTGATTTTCTAATTTTTTAACAATCTTAAGATCAATGTTGGAATCCTTAATTTTATCATTTAATAAAGGATATTGAGCACATAAATCAGATAATATTCTGGCAGGTGAATATAAATACATTGGTAATACTACATTTGATGAAATTGAATGAGAATGTGTATAATTATTGTTATTGTTGTTGTTGCTGTTTGACTTCTTTTTATTATCTGGTTTATTAAGGTATTTAATATTAGTATCAGTTAAATCATCATCCAATTCTAACATCTCGATAATTCGCGGGAATAACTTTTTATAACTTTTAAATATTAATTGATCATCAATTTCATTTGATGGTCTTAAATTATTAAGATAGAAACTAATTAAGTTTAATGCTACTAAACTTAAATTTTTATCATCATCATATTTAACTAATAATAATAAAGAAAGATAAACCTGAATTGATAATACAACTACTGGAGATTTCTTTGGACCACTTGCCGTTGTTGTTGATGATGATGATGATGTTGGTGATGCCATTAATATTGAATAATCATTTTGTTTCAGATAACTAAATATTTGAGCTGTACAAGTCATTAATTCAGTTAATAAACTTAAATTAATGTTTGATTTTATAATTGATTTATTTAATTCAATATTGGGTAAATTTGAATCTTCAAATACAAGCTGATTTAAAATTATTGAATTTTTTGAAATATTGGGGAAATGAAGATCAACAATAATTTTACATTCATTAGTTAATCTTTTTAATAACGCTGTCAATAAAGTTATTAAAGTTGTATTTGATAATTTATTGGATGATAACAATATTGGAATTAATTTTAACAGTTTAATTAACAACGAAGGATCTATTATTGAATTTGAATTTAAATTCATATGATTTGGATCAGTTATAATTAATAAAGAAGTTATAAATCTCCATAATTTTGATGAATCAATGCTATGACTTCTATTATTTGAAAGTCCTAAAAATATATCTAAACAATAACTCATTAAATCTTCAACATTTTTTAATAATATTGATTGATTCTGATATTGCTTTTGATCAATATTTGGGATAAATTTTCTGATAAAATAATTTAATAATTCAATGATGGGATTAATTACATTCTCTAAAGATTCTAAGCATGTTGTTATATTTTGATATTTCTTGGTATTAACTTCAGTTATAAATGAACTTAAAATATTTAAAACAACAGCTCTCTTTTCTAAATCTTGCAAAAATAAAGTATCTTCTTTAAATGGTGATGAAGAACTTGAAATAATTGATATAATCAGGTTATTGAAATCTTCTACTAAAGATTGAATAAACTTAACATCTCCAACTAATTTGAATTTTAGATCTTTATTACCAATAAGTGATACTCTTAAATCAGATAAGTCTTGATAAGATGATGGTGGTGATGATGAATTACCATTATTATTGTTGCTATTGTTAGAATCAACAGTATTATTCGATGGATAATTATCATCCACTTCAAGATCCAACGGCATAATGATGAATATATATATATATTATAATTATATTGATCTTATTTGAATTGATAAGTATTGATTGATAACTGATTGATGACGACTTTGTAATTTTTTTTGTATGTGGAGAATTTTGTTGTTTTTAGAGGATGGGAGAACTTACATACCGCAATAGTTAAGGCAATTCAATATATATATTACTTTCTATTCTAAATTTTACTACGCCAAAGAGCTTGTGATTCTTTAGCTGGTTTACCTTGTTGAATATCTTCACTTACTCTAAGATCAGCATTAACTCTTTTTGGTATATAATCTAAGATTTCCAGTAAATTTTCATCATCGGATAAATTTACAATTCCATTTTTATCACCAATTATATAATCACCAGGGTTTATAGTCAAAATATCATATTCCTTGGTATCATCTATACTTTGAACTTTTATGTCAATTGGAACATTAATTCCCACAAGTTTAACTAATGGCCCCGGTGCACTAGTACCAACACCATATGACCAAACTGGATATTGTAAATCTTGATGTTCATCTAAATCTCTAATTCTACCTAAAATAACCGATCCATTTGCTTTTAAATATTTAGCTCTGGTTGACATTAAACCTCCATATAACGCATTATTAACTTTTATATAAGGTGATGAAATTATTTGAGAATTTAATGGTAAACCAATTACAACAAAACTACCTTCAGGAACTTGATCAATATATGAAACCTTTAATTCTGGTCTTGGATCTGATTTTGGAGCATATAACACAGTGTAGGCTTTACCAACTGATGATGAATCATTAGAATTTGTGGTGGATCTTTGAATTAAATTGGGTATAAATCCCCCATGTTTAATACCAATTTTATTTAGTGCATCAGATACATCACATGGAGTAAATTTTGATAAGAATGTATAAACTTCTTTTGAACTCAATTTATTAGACATATTAAATTTAGATAAATATAAATATATTCTAAAGCAAGGAAAGAGAAATTGATTATTTGCTTTTAAAAATTTGTTTAAAATTAATCCCCGGATTTTTCATATGGTAATTTTTAATTAACTGTGCGGCTCATATTTTAAATATAATAAAGTAAACTATTTACAAAGTAATCTTGATACTTAATCATCTAAACTAATTCTATCTTTCAACTTTTTATACTTTGAATTATCAATGCCTTCATAATTTAAAGAAGTCTCATCATTTTCAAGTTGATTATGTCTTGTAATTGGAGTTGATTTATGACCAATTTCACCATCTTTAACATCTTCATCTATTATAACCATATTTTTAGCTCCTTTAAATCTTGTACCTAATTCATTTAAAAAATTTGGATGTAATTGATAATCTAACAAGATTTTATTAGTATTAATTCTTGCATCAGTTAAATCATTTACTATAGCTAATAAAGTACGAGGGTGTACCATGGTTCTTATAATTTCTTTCAGTTGCAGTTCTTCTTGTTGATGTTTCAATTGAATTCTTTGTTCATCAGTTAACGAATTAGGATCTTTTGAAGATAACAATTCATCTTCTCCAAGCTTAAAAATTTCTTTTCTATTTTTTAATTGTTTTAATGCAATTGAATCTTGAATATTTACAGGTGATGTCATAGAGGTTGATTGAATCAGTTTACCTAATTTTGTAATTGATTTAATAAAATTGTCACTATTTTCTTTATTATTATTATTATTATAATTTTCATATGTTGAAGAACCATCAAAATGAGGATCTTGACCATCCTTTGATAAATTTTGTTGCGCTGGTGGTGGATTACTTTGTTTATTATGTAGCTTTCTTCTTAAATACTTATGATCAAACACTGGTGGTGAATGTGACGTAGTACTTTCATTCGTAGACAAATCTTGTTCAAGAATATGTTGATCATAACTTTGTTGTAATTTAGTCAGAGGTAATTGATTTATATTTGGTGATCTATTAGGTTTTGACAGGATGGTTGAATCAGATAGTATTGTCTTAGCTAGCTTTCTAGATGAAGAAGACTTTGATGCCGATGAGCCCATAATATACTATATATTTATATATATTTATATATATTATAGTTGACGTTTAAGGAACAGTTAAATTTCTGATTTCATTAAATTTTTGTTTTTTGTTATAGGAAGATTTTTTTTGTTAGTTTCTTTTTTTTTTCATGATAATTAGTATTTCTTTACAATTTATTAAATAAAGAAAGAAATAAATAAATAATTTTACGAAGTAATGTATATTATTATAGTATACATAGGTAATAGAATGCAATGAGATATAGATGTATCGTCTAAATAATATAGAAAGACTTTTAAATGATATATAGATACAAAAATTAACCAGATTCTTCCTTTGAAGATTTCTTTTCTTTCTTTTCCTTCTTTTCCTTTTTATCTTTCTTTTCTTTCTTTTCCTTTTTATCTTTCTTGTCTTTTTTTTCTTTCTTTGGAGTTTCTGGTAAAGCTTTTGATTTCTTTAAAATTTTCCCATCTTCATCAACTTTACTAGCTTGTTTTGATTCTTCATAATCATTTGGTCCATAACCAGTTGGGAAATGTCTCATAGTTAAATCATTAATTTTCTCAACATTTTCTCGTGGTATTATAACTTTATCAAAATTTATATTAGGAATTGAAACTAATTGTCTTATATTATAAAATCGATTAATTTTAAGATTTAATGGTAAAAATTTATCCAGTTGATCTTGTTTTGAATCTTTAGATTTTGCCTTTTTATTAATAAATATAGAATATGATTGATTCTTGGTAGTTTCTTCTTGTTCAATTTCATCATTAAGTAATTCCTCTTCATGAATTTGATATGATAATTCATCAACTGGAAAACTTGAATGATCATTGTTAATAGTGGTTGATGTAAATGAAATTGGTAAACTTTTTAATTTTTGAATTGGGAACCCCTTAGGCGTTTTAATTAACCAAACTTGTTTATTGGAATCTGAACTTGGTTTATTAAATGATTTGTTTGATATGGCTGATTTTATATAATTCTTTGGTGGTTCAAACCTAGCTTCTTGATCATCTTCAAGATCATCAGAGTCTGATTCATTGATGTATTCTGCGGACTTAAACTGTCTCTTAACACTAACCATATTGAATAATTAATTAAGTAATTATTATTAAAGATTAATGAGTTTGCAATCTCATCGTTACTGAAAAATTAAAAATTCAAATTAAAAAAAAAAAATTTTAAAAACAAAAATATCTGATCATGTGACTTCAAAACAAATTATAATAAAAACTCCTTTTCTCTTATTCTCTTATAGTACTTACTACACAAATGTTTCTTTTTCTTAGTTTTATATAAACAAATAACTGAATCTCTTTATTATCAAAGAAGAATAATTTTGCACTTTGTCAAAGCACAAGACTAATATTAAAATCAATTCAAATGCTAACTATTGTAAATGGAAATTTTATTTTCTTCTTTGATTCGCTACCAAGCTATAAAATAATTCCTTTTATAAACACTTTATTCATGTTTTAATTTCGTACATATATGTAATATCTTATAATAATAACAACATCAATAATAATAATAATAATAATAATAATAATAATAATAATAATAAAAGTGGCCGTATAGTGATAATGTAATATGGCTGCGCCTTCTTTAGTTCAGTTCTATTTGTGGTATAAGTTTCTTCAACAATGATTGTATACTACAAAAACAAAAACATATTAATAATACATGATTATCTACTCCAAGTTGAATTAATATATAACTATTACATAGCAATTATAGATCAATCAAAGTATTCTCAAGATCTTCTTATATCAGGGTTATTAGCTTCAAAAAAGTTTCATATATATTTAGTTTTTTAATTTTTTTTTTTTTGATTTTTGATTTTTGACTTTTTGCTTGACCATTGTAAAAAATTTGATTTACTTATTAAAATTTCTTGATTTTTTAAAACCATCTTACTTATTATTAGGTGATTGTTCTGGACTTTACATTTATCATAATGGGGTTTATTTTCTTAACCTTTTTCAAGTGAATCGGCATCGGCAATTGGCCGTTCATATTTTACTTAATTATACAAATATCGCCAAAAGATTTGAACTAAGAAGGTACTTTATTTAAAATAAAATTTAAAATATAGATATATCATTTTTTATTAATATTATTGCTTAATATAATCACCATACTAACAACCGATCAATATGGATTTTGAGTGGAAAGATTCTGGGATTGCAGCGATAACTTTTCTGTCCCTTTACTTTATTTATAATGTTCTTAATTTAAGACTATTTATTAAATTAGGATTACGAACAGTTTATACTGCCTTATTCGCTCAAGGTATGCTTAGAATGATGGGACAAATAATCGGCATAGTTTTTGCATCATTTGGTGAATCTCATTGGGAATATATAATTGCATATTTAATATTATCTGCTGCAGGATATGTTTTATTAATTATAATTAGCTTCCATCTTGTTGCTAATGCTCAACAAAAAGATCTTGGTACATCATGGATTAGACCATCAAGGAAAGATAATAAGCTAAACTATAAAAATTCTAGAAATTTCTATGAATCAGTCAAGGCAGTATATTCACCATCTATTTTTTTTCATATAATTTTAGCAATGGGAATGTTTTTAATTGTTTATGGTGGTTCCGAAATAGCTGATTTAAACGATGATGAAATGGGTGAACAACTTGATAGAATTGAAAGATCCAATAAATTAAGAACTGCCGGTCAATCGGTACTTTTATTTCAAAATTTAATTGTCTTTGGATTAGCTATATATTGCTACTTTGTGGAAAAAATTAGGCATATTAATATTTATACAATATTTGTGGTTGCACCATTTTTAATGATTAGAGGTATATTTGGAATAGTATCGATTTATATTGAAAAAATCAATTTTTATGATTTTTTAAATTATACAAGTGAAAGTGAAGAATTAAGTACATCATTTGTAATTTATGAATATGTTTTAGTCACCTCAATGGAATTTATAACGGCTATTTGTTATTTTCTGAGGTATTATATTAAGTCATATCTTGAAAAGATTCGGATTAGGCAGTTAGATGAAAGTGAAGTTATTGTTAATATTTCAGATTTTAAACAAACTGAAGAGCATGTTTGAAATTTTTTGTTACCATTTTGTATAATATTCATTTATTTTTCTTATTTTGTTGTCAAAAAATCTTTCACTTTGTACAATTATAAATAAGCACTTAAATATTCTCATATATAATACTAAGAAGGATGTAAATTCAAGAAGTTATAACAATAACATGTGTATGAAAGAATATATTAACTATTGAACAATCAATTTAAATGGTAATGTAAATGAAATTTTTTATTTTCTTGCGTTGATTCGCTACCATGCTATAAAAATGACACCCATGTAAAATTATTAACGTATTATCAAATATTTATTCATACTTTAATTTGATACATATATAATGGATGACTTACAATGAATAATAAAAGTGTGTGGCTGTATGAAATAATATTCTTAAAAGCATATTAAACATAATATAATATGACTGCGCCTTCTTACATTTGTTTGTATTTTTCAACAATAATTAGACATTAAAAATAACAAACAAAATAATAAGAAGTATACAAAAAATCATAATAATAATTAATAAGTATGATTAGCTAATCTTAATTGAAGTAATATAAACCCCTATTATAAAAAAACACTTAGAATAATTGAACAATTCGTAATCTCAGATGGGGGAAACACGAGCTCCAAAATTTTTCATGAAACAAAGCCGTGCGAGCATAAATTTATTGATATTATTGTGTTCACACATAGCCCACTTCACGCTGTAGTCTATTCACACCACGTAATAACATATTAAGCCACATAAGATCTATATCTATATTATAAAATACAAATCAAGTCAATTTAACAAATTACACAATCAAATTTAACTCTTTGTATTATTCATATAATCAATAGTTTAATATACTTATACAAGGAGTAATGTAATCTTTAATTACAAAAACCAAAAAGAACATTAACCTTAAAAGGTAACGTAACATAAGGAGATAATGTAGGAGTTAGAGTTAAAACCCCGAAAAGCCATATACATATTATATGAAATTCTTTAAATCTGAAATAGGAAGTTCTGATTGCATGGCTTAGATAAAAGTCTTTGGTTAACCAATTAAATCTAATAAAAATATAAATGGATGAATGAGGTTAGATTATACACTTATAGTAATTCAAGCCGCCTGGGATGAAATAAGTTGTAAATTATTTATATATGTATATAACTTTAACGTTGTTATAGTTAAACCCGGTATAATATAATAAAATTTTGTGTACCTTTTTTTTATGTACGGCTCTTAAATTTTTTGTTTGTTCTTATTTAGACGAACGGCAGTGTCATTTTTTATTTATTTAAAAATAATATTATTCATTGTATTTATTTATTTATTCATTTACGTATACATTTAATTGATATTAGGGGGAAGTTATTTGAATATTTATTGCTTATAAATATAAATAAATAACTTTCAGTTTCCATTTTTTTTTAAAAAAAAATTCATTCCTTTTTTTCAAATATATTTTCATTCAATAATAATAATAATAATAATAATAATAATAATAATAATAATAATAATATAATAGATATGGCTTTTGCATCAAGAGATTCAGGGATTGCTGCTAGTATCTATTTCTCCCTTTATGTAATTTATACTGGTTTCACATTAAAAGTTGTTCTTGAAAAAGGTTGGAGAACAATTTATACATCATTATTAGTTTATGGTATATTTAGATTAGCGGGACAAATGTGTGCCATTGTGTTTTCTGCATTAGGTTATACCCATTGGCAATGGTTAGTAGCTTATTTAGTATTTTCTGCTGAAGGATATTTTGTTTTAATTTTAACTAGTTTTCATCTTATTGCCAATGCTCAATATGCAACCGTGGGTAAATCATGGATTAGACCAACAAAAGCGGATAGAAAATCAAACATTGCTAATGCTACAACATGGAAAGAACAATTAAAGGCCAGATATCCTCTTGCCAATGTTTTTCATCTTATTTTAGTTCCGGCTAATGTATTAATTATTGTTGGTGGTACTCAATTAGCTGGTTTAACAATTGATGAAATGAATGATTCACAAAGTAAAGTAACAAGATCCAAGGCGCTAAGATCGGCTGGTCAAGCTATATTTTTGGCCCAAACTTTAATTGCTATTGCATTAGCTGTATATTGTTTCTTGGTAGAAAAGATTAAACATATTAATATTTATACAATATTTGTTGTTGCACCATTTATAACAGTAAGAGGTATATTTGGAATATTATCAATTTATATTGAAAAAATGAATTATTATGATTTTTCAAATTATACAAGTGAAGGATTAAGTTCATCATTTGTAACTTATGAATATGTTTTAGCTACTACAATGGAATTTATAACGGCTGTTTGTTATATTCTGAATTATTATTATAATTCAGCTAACGAAAAGAAAAATATTGAACAATTTCATCAAGCTGAAGTTGATGATTTGGAATCAGAGAAGAAACCAAATGTTTAAGAAGATACGATTAGTTATATATTTATTTCAACCTTAATAATTTTAATTTTAATTTTGACATTTTAATATTTTAGACTGTAAAAAATAAACAAAAAAAAAAAGCCAAGAAAAAACTTATATGTCAACGTCTAAGTATAATTTATGTGATATTTTGCGAAATATAGATCTTTGTTCAATAGGTTAGGTTATAGTTGACTGTGATAATGGTAATTGTAATACATAATCTCTATCAATATCGGTTTTATATGAATCTGAGCACGTGATTGTACTATATCTCCCAGTTTTTCTTTGAATTTATTATTGGTAAGAATATTGAATTAATAAATTCCTAGTATAATAATTCTAGAATATAAAGTATTAAAAATTTTTTATTATTATTTTAATAATTTTAATATTATTATTTTTTAAAACTGAATGATTAAAAATAAAAATTGTTGTTCTCCACTCGTTGTAAAATAAAATTAGTTAACTGGTAACGATCCCTACAATAATAAATTAAAAAACCAGAATATATGATGTAATTGATTATAAAAATCGCAAACGCAAAAGTTTATAAAGTTGTAACATATGAGCAACATTTCGTAAAAGATGTTAGGGATGGTGATAGTGATATAATATGATATTGTTTATGTATAGAATATTCTATATTCATTTTGTATTACCTGTTTGAGAAATCGTGCATGCGCTTGCGCTTTGACTTAATAATTAAATAATTAAATAATTAAATAATTAAATAATTAAATAATAATTAAATAATTAAATAATTAAATAATAATTGGTAAACTGGAATTAACATCCGAAATACCTTATAGAAATTATACATGCGCTTGAATATTATTTTCGTAAATGATGTAATTAATTTAAATAAGACCAAAATTTATTTCTATGTATATTTCTAAAAGAGGATCTGATTAAAAAATAAAAAATAATTTACGAAAAAATAAAACACGGCAGGATAACCTTAAAATAATTTGTATCAAAGATGTGTGTTATAACGCAAATTTATGATACCACTTTTGTAAATATTATTTAAATTTTAATTTAATTACTTTTATTATTATTTAAATAATTGATTTTAAGTGTGGTAATTAATGATTTGGGGTGGAGGGGGGGGGGTTATTTATGTATTAAATGTTTTTACTATTTAAACATGATTAAATTTCTAAAAAAAATTATTCCAATCAATTCAATTCAATTCATAAATAACAAATATCCAATACTAACAATAACAACAATTAATCATGGCTTTCAAATCAAGAGATTCAGGTATTGCTGCTTCAATTTATTTATCACTTTATGTTATATATTTATGTTTTACATTTAATATAGTTCGCACTAAAGGTTTAAAATCCATTTATACATCATTATTAATTTATGGTATATTTAGAGTATGTGGACAAATGTGTGCTATTGTATTTGCCTCATTAGGTTATAATCATTGGCAATGGTTAGTAGCTTATTTAGTATTTACGGCTGAAGGATATTTTGTTTTAATTTTGACTAGTTTTCATCTTATTGCTAATGCTCAATATGATACTTTTGGTAAATCATGGATTAGACCAACAAAAGCTGATAAAAAGAAAAATATTTCTAATGCTATTAATTGGAAAGAATCAATTAAAGCTAGATTTCCCCCATCAACTATTTTTCATTATATTTTAATTCCTGCTAATGTATTAATTATTTATGGAGGTACTGAATTAGCGGGGTTAACAATTGATCAAGTTAGTCAACAACAAGGTAAAGTTAATACATCCAAGGCATTAAGAACCGCTGGTCAATCAATATTTTTATGTCAAAGCTTAATTGCTATTGGATTTGCAATTTATTGTTTTTTGATTGAAAAAATTAGACATATAAATATTTATACTATTCTTTTTATTGCACCATTTTTAACGGTTAGAGGTATATTTGGAATATTATCAATTTATATTGAAAAAATGAATTATTATGATTTTTCAAATTATACAAGTGAAGGATTAAGTTCATCATTTGTTACATTTGAGTATGTATTAGCTACTACCATGGAATTCATTGTGGCAATTGGATACATTCTGAATTATTATTATAAAACCAATCATTATGATCAAAAGAAGAATGAACAAGAAGAAGAAGAATCCAAAGTTGGTACCAATCAAGAGGAAGGAGAATATGATGATTCTGATAATGACAAGAAATTTGAAGAATTAAATATTAATGGTGAAGATGAAGAAGATTCAGATAATGATAAGAAGTATGATAAAGTTAATAATAATGATTCTTATTTTAATGAAAAGAAATTTATAGAATCAAATTAATTTGATTTAACATTTAGTATTTTTTTTAATTTAATTTTATTTTATAGAATTTTATTTGGTTTAAATATGTATAATGAAAAAAATTTTATTCAGTTAAACTTTTGATACGTAGAATTATAATTCGATTTAAGTAAATGGTTGACTTAATAATTAAACAACTGTTATACTAATAAATTATTAATTCACTAATAAATGGTTTAAATGATTAACTAGGTTAAATGATTATTAGAGAAAGAGAAGAGAGGGACGGACCGATAATAAAACTGAAATAAATTATACAACCAAATTAACTAATTAATATGATAATAATAATAATATTCAATAATATTCAATAATATACAATAATAATAATAATAACAATAATTAATGATCAATTCGGTAGAAATAGAAATATAATTAATGATTGCGAAATTTTATTAAAGTATAAAAACGTTTTTCAAAATTTATTATAAATAAATTAAATAATGACGTTGAAAGAACATTCTATCCCCACCACATAAATTAAAATTAAAATAGAAATAAATAGGGAATAGGAAATAGGAAATAAAATTATTAAAAGATTAATTTGAATTAAATATTAATTGTAATGGGTGATATTTTATATTTTTATAAAAATTAACTCATAGTTAACAAAATTTTTTAAATGACAGAAAAATTTCAACCAATAAAAATTGAGTATTTTTTTTTCTTTTAATTTTATATATTAAACAGCATGTGCTAAGATTTAATTATTAAATATAAATATATTTATATTGGATATGTATAATTGATGATATCATCAATTAATAATTTCATATACAACTATACATTGTATATTTAATGTAATTTAAAATTTTTTGTGGAGCCGTAGCACGGCCCCTAACAAAAGAAGGAATTAAAACATTTACCCAAAAATAAATTAATCTAAAAATTTTAAAAAGGGATGATTTTATTTAAATGATATTGATAGTTAATTCATTAATTCATTTAATTAAATGGAATTAATTTAATTTAATTAGTTTGTTTAAATTTTGGTTAAAAAATTTATTGTACAATAAATAAATTAAAATAAATCTTTTTTATTTAAACAGCCTCTTTTTACCTCCTTTTTATTTTAATTTAATTTAATTTAATTTCCCTTTAATTATTTATTGATTGTTTTTAATCATCCCAACCAATCAACCAATCAACCAATCAACCAATCAATCAATTAATCAAATGTCAAACGTATCATTTCAACATTCAGGTATTGGATCTATAGTATTTTTAATATTATATATAATATATACCATAATTTCATTACATCTTGTTATTAAAAAGGGATTTAAAACAATTTATACATTCTTATTTATATTTGGAGTATTAAATATTGGTACACAAATTTGTTTATTAGGTTCATCAATTTTAAGTAATAGTTATCAAAATCCATATTGGCAATTTTTAGTTGCTTATTTTGTTATTAATGGTGTATCACAATTTATATTAATATTAACTACTTTTAATCTTGTTGCTAATGGCCAACAAAATGCAGTAGGATATTCTTGGATTAGACCTCCTCATATTCCTAAAAAGGATTTAACCAAAGAAGATAAAAAGAAAAGAGCCTTTGCTTCATTATTTCATATATTTTTATGTATTGCTAATGCAATATTAATTAGTGGTAATTGTCAAATGGCAGGTATACCAAATCATGAATTCAATAATTCCACTTATAAAGGTAATGCTATTTTATCACAAATATTTAGAACTATTGGACAATCAATATTTTTAATTGGAAATATTATTTGTATTGGATTAGCAATTTATTGTTCAATACATGAAAAAATTAATGAAGCAAATATTAGAGGAATTATTAGTATGTCAGGTCTAATAATTATTACAAATTTTCATTCACTTGCTTCAATTTATGCAAAAAATTTTAACTTTTATAATCTTAATAATTATAAGAATGGTATTTTAAAATCAGATGTAATTATTTATGAATATTTGTTTTCAACAGCATTTAAATTTGTTATTGCTTTGGTTTATTTAATAATTTATTATAAATCAGATGATATTAATAAGAGAATTAAAGAACATGCTGCTGCTACTGCTGCTGCTGCTGCTGATAAAGTTAATGCTACTATTACAGATAGTATTTCAACTACAAGTTCAACTGATATTGAGATTGAAAAATTCACAATTAATTCTCATGATGATAAGAAATATGATGCTTAAATTAATTAATTAACTAATTAATTATTCATTTACGTTCTTTTCTTACTTTAATTCTCCTTTGTTTCTTCTTTTTCTATTGTTTTATGATTAAATTACTTTTAATCCCTTCTTTTGTGTGTGTTAGATTAATGATGTTTTATATTTAATATTACAATCTGTGATTGTAAAGCAAAGCAAGGCAAATAAATAAATAAATTATACTTAATATTATTGATACTAGTATTCTAAAAGGATTGTACTAATAATCATTATTATTATCTAAATTGTTAATAATAGATAAGCTTTTGTGATTGTGCCCCATTGCCAAGATAAATTTTAAATGATTGGATTGATTGCGAAAATTTGACAGATTTTTATATGATTTATAAGTCATATAAAGTAATTCAAAAGTTATTATTTTATCATGTGTGTAAATTATATTAAATTCTATAATAATAATAATAATAATAATAATAATAGTCATTACAATGATTTTGATGATAATTCAATTGCTGATTCTAATCCACTTGAAATTGAAATATTACCAATTAACCCAGAAATTTATTATCAGAAACCATAATTCCCCTCTCTCTTTATGATGAAATGATCTTTAGTTCTTTCATATGTGATATATGTATATATATGTTTATTTTTAATATTGTGATTGATATTTTTCCTAGAATCATTGTATATAACTTTGTACCAGTTCATGCTTCATCTACATCATGATAAATTAATATATAATACTAGTAATACAAAAGCGTTCTTTTATTTATTTATATACTAAACCAAACAAACAAATTACTTTAAAATTTTACTTCCTAAATGGAACGGGATTACTCATTGGATTATAATTAACCGTTGAATCAAGTTGAACCAATAAAGTAATATCATACTCCACAATAGCTATAGTTTCATTTAAATTATTAGGACATTCATTAATATAAATATCATATTCTCCAAGGTATCCATCATTAGAACATGCTTTAAACAATGATGAATTTTGAAATGTTAATAATGAATTAGTTATCCCAAATCCAGAACTGGCTTCATTAGATGTATTATTGGTACTTGATAATTTCCCAGTTGTATCAACAAATACATTGGTATTGGATGGTGAAACATTATTATTATTATTATTATTACTTGAAGATTGGGGTATATTTAATACCCAATTTTCTAAACTATTAATCCTACCAAAGAATGCTTGAGAATCAGATCGTAATTTTAAATCAATTCCATTAAAATAAACTAAATTATAGGAAAAATTAGAACCATTATGATAAGCAATTAATGAAAATACTGGTGATGTTGGTTTATAAATTGGTGATGATAAAACTAATCCCAAAAGAAAAGTTAATATTTTTAATATTGAAATCATGTTTCCTTTCTTTTGTTGATTTTATTTAAAAACAACTTTCATTCATTTTAAATATTTAAATTTTCATTATTTTCATTGATATTTATAATGGTTTCAATCATAAGATAAATTACTTAAATTGGTAAAGAACTATGTGATTTAAAGTATAGGAAAGTATAACAAGAAAATAATATATTGCGAAATCATTTTTTATTAACACGCGCTACCATCCAGGATTGATCTAGAACTTTATTTATATTTATGTATTTTTTTTAAATAGACATTGGCTTGCATCGACTCACACTAACTCACATCAAGGATATCAATATTAAAGTAGTTTCTTCTTTTTTTAAGAACTTCAAGTACTGATTTAGTTTAATATATATCATATTCTAATTATACTGTATTATCAAGACACGTGTTGATCAGTATAAATTTTGTTAATTCCGATATTTTTGAAATCAACACACGACTCGCTTTTCTAAATATCGCCGGGACTAAAAATAAATTCCGAAAGAAGATGAGTTCAAATCAAACTTTTACAAAATCAATTAATATAAACTTTAAAAATTCTATTATTTTAAACAATGTAGAGAGATAATATTTTATTCCTTTATGACTATATATATATAAACATGAAAAACAAAAAAGGAATGAATGAGAGGGAAAAAAAGGAATAATAAATAAATAAATAATATACTACTATAATAATAATAATAACAAATAATAATAATAATAATAATATACTTTAAAAACTAAATTATAACAAACAAGAAAATAGTTTTTATGTTTTTTAAATTTTAAATTCTGGTTTTTTTTATTTTTTATTTTTTATTTTTTATTTATTTGATTTAAATCATTTAGTGATTTGTGAAATCTATAAATCAACAGCAGGTGGACAATTTAAAGTTTTCTTTAATGAACCATAAATTGTAAATTGTAAGGAAGTTAAAGTACCAACCATAACCAATCTTGTTGGTAAACCAGCGAATGAACCAGTAACACCCAATTGTTTAGCTAATTGAATTAATAAACCAACAGTGGATTGACCTGGAGCCTTTTTAGTCTTGTTAACCTTGGATAATAAAGTATCAGCAGGTTGAGAAACAAAAGCAGCAGCACAACCGGCAATAATACCAGCACTTAAATTAACCAAAGTAGTAGCACCACTAGATAATTCAGATTTTGGAGTTGGAATAGAAGTATAAATAACTTCAGCAGCTCTTTCATAAACTAAGAATTTAGCAATATTATAAGGAATTTGTTTAAATAAAATTGGAGTAAAACCATTATAAAATGATCCAACACCTTCTTCTTTTAAAATTCTGGTAAATCCACCAATTAATCCATTAGCAAAAGTTGGTTGAGAAACTAATCTAATTCTAGTAGCTTCTAATGGACATAAAGCAATATCAGCAAAAAATTCAGCAGTAGCAGCAGAAGCAATATAAACACCATTTTTATATTGTTTAGCAGTATCATAACCTAATTGTTCAATAAATGTCTTTTTAAATAATTCATATCCACCAAATTTAAAAGCACCTTGTAAGGAATAACCTAAGACAGTTGGACCTAAACCAGTTAATAAGGCACCGGCACCTTCGGCACCAATGACTTGTCTGAATGAACCAATCATACCTTTATTATAAACAGTTGGTTCTAATTGAATTCTGGTTTTAACAACATCAATAGGAGTCATGGCACCGTGAGTGACACCACATCCCATGGCACCGGCTAAAGCAAAAGAAGCATAATCACCAATGGTGAATTGAGGAATAGTTGGAGTAGACATTATATATGAGATTGAGGTTTGTAAAAATTAAAAGATCTATATTATAAATTATGAAATGAAGTTATGAAAGATTGAAAAAATAAAAAATGTTTAATTATTAATTATTATTATATGATTCTATGAATAAATATATGTATATATATGAGAACTAAAGTACTAATTTAGGAGAATTGATTGAATTATCCAATGCAAGTAGTAAATTGATTAAAGAATCAAGAAGAAGAAGAAGAAGAAGAAGAAGAAGAAGAAAAAGGAGAAAGAAAGAAATAAATAAATAAAGATTTTGATTAATTTTGTTGATTTTAAATTATTTTTTTTGTCTCTGCTGCGTTGAATTTTATTCGTTGGAAAAAAAAAAGAAATTTTTAATTTTCTTCCGGCGTAAGTCGGAATGAGCCAAATATATAATTTAATATAACCAACAATTTTTATAAATATTTCTATATTTACAAATTTTGCAACTAACTAATATGGAGGTACTAAACCTAATTCTTCTAATTTACTTCTATTATTTAATGCATTCAAAGCTGCCTTTTGACTTGCCAATTTTTTATTTGATTCAAGTGCCGTACCCAATTCAATTTTACCTCCACTATGACCAAGAACATAAACAGTAGCTTGACATCCATTTAAATTAGCAAAATAATCATAAAATGGTTGCAATCTAACCTTACCCAATATCGCATACAACGTGTTCTTTGAATCTTGTTGTCCATACGATGCTGGTGGTGGAACAAATGATAATGATGTATTTAAGGTTGAATTTCTTAAATTAGGCGATATACCTAATTGAGTTTGTGATTGAGGATGACGAATTAATTGAGATTGATTTATTATTGGTTGACCAAATGTAGATACTGATGATGATGTTGCTAATGATGGTTGTCCAAAATTATGGGGACTTCTACTTTGACTTTTATAGAAATCATCCTTTTGTTGATCAGTAAATGGTACAAGAGTTTGAATATTTTCATAAGGATCATCATTTTCATTATCATGATTTATATTTATAGGAGAATTTTCATTATTATTTGATGATAATGATGAATTATAATGAGATGATAATAAAATGGCTGATATATTACTTCTATGTTCTTCATTACTTAAAATTTCATTAGCAGCTTTTAATTTTGCATCATCAAAACTTAAACTACTGGTAGCCGATATATAATGTTCATCATTTATTAAAACTTCAGCTACAAATGGATCAGATTGTAATTGAATAAATTTTAAAGTAGCAAATTGACGAGGAAATTCTGTAAAATTAGTAATTTCAGTAAATAATAATTGTAATTGAGCTAAAGAAATATCTGCTTTTGATTTTATAATTAAATTTTGATTTAATTCATTAGTAATTGGCATAAATAATTTTTTAATCCATAACTTTATAAAATATTGACTATAATTATCAATTGATAATGCTCCAACATATGCTAAAAATAATTTACTAAAAATTTCTAATTTTGAATCAATTGATATATTTTTTGATAAATTATATTTACATTGTTCAACTAAATTATAACCTAATGATAATTTTGTTAAAACAAGTGGTGTTAATAATTTATATCTAAATACAAATAAATCATCTTCATTTAAATTAGGATAATTTTCTTCTAAGATTTCTAATAATAATAATTCAATAATTGATTTACCTCTTAAAGCTAATACACCATTATATGATCCATTAAAATTTTTTGATGAATTAATTTGATCAATTTCAATAAAATCACTGGGTTGACGATATGATTTATCAGTCAATACTTTAATTAATAATCCATCATTTGATAAGGGTGGTAAAGTTGGAGGATATGGATAAGCATTAATTTTTCTTTCATCATCAGCAATTGATGATAAATTACTACCGTCATTATTATTTTTAACTTCTAATAATGAACGTTTTAATTCTTGACGGGATAAAGCTGGTACATAATCTATAAAATGAGGAAAATATCGATCATTTTGTGCATTAACTTTAAAATTTATTTTGGTTAATAATTGTAAAAATGGTAATTCATCACTATCAAATAATTGTTTTAGACGAACAGCGACTGATACTTGAGGTGATATTAATAATGCACGTATACGATCAGATAATCCTTTAATATCTTCGTCAGCTTCTCTTAATTTAGTGGCTAACTCTTGGAATTCAGGAATGGTAGGAGTTTTGGCTAATATTTGATTTAATGTAGCTTGTAATTGAGATACAAATCCTTTAACCAGATTCATATCTTCATGCCAAGAAATCAATTCTTTATCACCCATCTTTCTATCAAAGTAGTGTACGTGGTATGACGTTCAGATTACATATAAATCTCTTCTATGAGTGTTGAATAGATTGATTGATTGAAACGATATGTGTTGCCAAAATTTACAACAAACTGAAACAATATATAACAAAAGGCAGAAAAAAATAAAAAGAGGTCGTGTAAAATTCACCAAAAAGTTTTTTTTTTATTTTTTATTTTTTATTAATCTCTTAAAACATCCTAAAAAATAAAAAATTTTTAATTTTTCAGTTTTCTTCTTTTGATTCAACTTCATCTTCATATCTTTCGTTTAGTTTAATCATAATATAAATATATATATATATCCACATATATATTTATATCATAGATCAAACTGCTAATAACAAAAAAATTGTTATTCTTATCATATAATAAGATACTATCTCATATAAACTGATACTATGTCTAACTGACATAAACTATTGATAATAGAATAATAATATACAATAGTAACATTCAATTATAATATCACCATCATTATAAAACCCATTACACATAAAGGTTTTAATAATAATCATATTTGTTTTAATTAGTTATCATTAATTAATTAGTTATCATTAATTAACAAAGAGAAAATTTTTTTAAGAGTCACACGACATCTAAAAATCCCAAAATGGAAAATAATACTGCAAATTTTTATGATGAAAATTATGTACCAGGTACATATAATATATTTTCAAATAAAAGTGATTCAGAAAGTTCAGAAAATTCAATATCATTAAAGAAAACCAAGAATAATATTATATTAATTCCTCAACCTTCTTCAAATCCTAATGATCCTTTAAATTGGTCATTCTTTAGAAAATTTTGGCATTTTATTTTAGTTTCATTTATAACTGGTTTAACCGCCGCAATTTCAAATGATGCGGGTGCAACTCAAGATTCATTAAATGAAATTTATAATATAAGTTATAATTCCATGAATACTGGTGCAGGGGTATTGTTTTTATTTATTGGTTGGTCATGTATTGTATTTGCTCCTGCTTCTTCATTATATGGTAGAAGAATTACTTATATTATATGTTTATTATGTGGTACATTAGGTTCAGTCTGGTTTGCACTTTCAAATGATACTTCCGATACTATTTGGTCTCAAGCCTTTGTCGGGATTTCTGAATCATGTGCTGAAGCTCAAGTTCAACAATCATTATCGGATATTTTTTTTCAACATCAATTAGGTTCAGTATTAACCATTTATATATTGGCAACCTCAGTAGGATCATTTTTAGGTCCATTAATAGCTCAATTTATATCTGATTCTCAACTGTTTAGATGGGTTGGTTGGTGGGGTGCAATCATTTGTGGTATAACTTTAATAATTATTATCTTTGGATGTGAAGAAACTGTATTTAATAGATTAGAAAATTTTGAACAATCATCAGAATTATCATCATCATCAAATGAAAAAATCGAATTAGAAAGTATTACTAATCAAACCAAAGAAGAAAAATCAATTGATTTACTACCTACCAATGAATTTACTCAAGATTTAACCAATTCAACCAATACTAATGACATTAATAATGAAGAAAAGGAAAAAGAACAAATTAAATTAATTCCATATTATAAACGAATTTCAATCATAACTCCATCTCCAAATATAATTGGATTTGGATTTAAACAATATTGGCAACGATTTTTAAATAATTTTCGAGTTTTTACATTACCAGCTGTTTGGTTATCAGGATTATTATGGGGTTTACAAGATTCTTATATGACATTTTTTTTAACAACTCAAGATACTTATTTTTCAGCTCCACCTTGGAATTATTCTAATCAAGGAATTGGAATTATGAATGTTGCCACATTAATTGGAGCTTGTATTGGATGTTTTATATCAGGAATCATCTCCGATAAACATATTTTATATTTATCCAAACGGAATCATGGGATTTATGAACCTGAGATGAGATTATGGTTATTATTTATAACTTTAATTATATCACCTTTGGGTCTTATTTTATTTGGTGTAGGAGCTGCTAAACAATGGCCATGGCAAGTCATTTATGTTGGTTTAGGATTCATTGGATTTGGATGGGGTTCAATTGGAGATACTGCCATGTCATATTTAATGGATTGTTATCCATTGATTGTTATTCAAGGAATGGTGGGAGTTTCAATTATTAATAATACTTTAGCATGTATTTTTACATTTGTTTGTTCATATTGGTTAGATTCATTTGGAACATTAAATACTTATGTTGTATTAGCAATAATTGATTTTATATCAATTGGATTTATAATTCCAACTTTATATTATGGAAAAAATTGGAGAAAGAAAACTAAGAAGCTTTATATTAATATGGTTGAATTAACTCAAGGGTGAATTTCAAAAAAAAAAAAAATTATCTTCTAATTTATTTACTTATTTTATTTTATTTTATTTATATTATATTATATTATATTTTATTTTATTTTATTTTATTTTATTTATATTAATACATAAAAACTATTTAAAATCTGTCTTGCTCAATTGCAGTTAATCCAACATTGCTTCATCAATTTCAGTTGGTGCCGTGGAATTAGCTAAATCCGACCCATCAGTATAAGAACTATCAATTTGTGATGATAAAGTAGTGGAATCAGATTTATTCATATAGGCATTTAATTCTTCATCTAAATCATCGAGTGATTTCTTAGTAGGCTTTGGTTTTCTGGCTATTAAAGATTTTGAAGATGATGATGATCCTCCTCCTCTACGTGGACCAGGACCAGAATGAAAATCACTACTACCACCTCTTGGAAATTGAGCAATTCTAGGATTTGACACAATTTTAATTCTTTCAGCTAATGTACTAGCATTTTCCACGGTTAAAATTTGACCCATGGCCTTTTTACCATTAAATTTTTCAATGGCTTGACTATTATTAATTACATTATTATTATGAAAACAAACATAAGCAATATCATCATTTTTATTATCAAATTTAACAAAGTCAACGGGGGAAATGTTTCCAAATAAATTAGATAAATCTTCTCCATTTAAATCAGGATGAATATTTTTAACTCTTAATACGGGTCTTGTACCTGCTAATGATTGAATATCTTTTGATAATGAAGAATTATGACGACGATAAGTATCATCATCTTCTTGATGACGACGGGGTGCTATGTATGATGATGACGATGAAGAGTGATGATGATGTGTTATCCTTTCAAATGGTTTATTGTTTATTCTTGTCCTTGATAAATTCTTATGATTATTGTAATTGCTATTTCTTGAATAACCTCCTCCTCTACGGAATGAACCACCTCTTCTATACGATGAAGATGAAGATGATGATGATGATTTGTTTTCTCCGATTATATCGTCCAATGATTTCTCTAATATATCTGACATGATGGTTTTATTTATTTATGTTAATATCTATTTCTGTAATTAATGAAATTTTTAATTTTCAATTTGTTGTTCAATTTAAATTTTATTTTTCTGCTCATAAAATGAAAATTTAACCAGAATATTTTTAATAATTATTTCTTTTCTAATTTCATATATAAAAGTATATAAGTATATAAGTATAAGCAAAAGTAATAAAAAATAGTAATAATAATAATAATAATAATAATAATAATAATAATAATAATAATAAGATCTAAGGATGATAATAGAATAAATATTGATAAAAAATAATAATAATGAAAAATAATAATAATGAAACTTTTTCGCTATTGCTCAAGTTATTCAAGTTATTTATGTTATTCAACTAATTTTTCTTCTTACCAATTGATTTAAAATTATCTTGTTCTTCATATTTAATCCCAATAATCTTTCCATCATTGGAGAAAACTTCAACTTTCTTTAATGAATCAATGGGTAATAATTTTGGCCAATTTACAAATTGATAACCATCATTATTAATTAATCTTAAACCATGAAAATTAAATAATAATACTCCACCAATAATTAATAAATTATTAAAATTTTTAATTGAACCTCGAGGATAATATAATATAGCTAATAATACTAATAATGAAGTTCCCATTAAATAAGGTAATAATTGAATATATGGTGGTCTTTTATCAATAAATGGAGATGTTAAAGAATCTTCAAATGGTTTAAATTCTCCCAAGAATAAATCATAAGAATCTTGTCTATTACCATCTTTATAATTATTTTTAATATATCTTGTAATTGAATTTATTAAATCTGATAATGCTCCACTTTTAGTTCTTTTACCAGTTCTTGTAAAATCAGTCTTTAATGCTCCTGTACCAGAATAAGAACATGAAATTGCATCAGCATTATCAGCCCAAAAATTTTGAAATAATAAATTAAATTTAAAATCTAATTTTTCCCATGGATGTAAATTTTCTTTTAATAAATAATTTGAATTTGAATTTTCAAATATATTTTGTAAAATCCATCTACCAATCATTGATTGAACAACATTAGTTCTATCTAAACAATCCATACAATTAGTTCTAATAATTTTAGTTTGTAAATTTAAAATTTTTGAAGTTTTTAAATTATATTGAAAATAATTATTACTAGTAAATCCTAAATTAATTAATCGTTCTAATAATAATTTAATTCTATCCCATCTCATTTTTGAACATTCATGATGAAAATCAAAATAAATATAATTTAATTTTAATTTAATTGAATCAGGTAAATTTTCAATTATATGTTCATAACTTAATTTAATAGGTTTTTCATAACCTGATTGATTAACTAAATTAATTAAATAATTATCACCATAATAATTAATTTGTTCATCAAAATGTTTAATAGTTGAATCAATTGATGATTGAGAACTTATAACTAAATTTGGTTTATATTTTAAATTATTAATTTCTGACCAATAAATTGGTACTGAACCTCTTGTTTGTAAAAATGAATAAATTTCTTTATTATTAGTTGTTAAAATTTGTTCAGTTTCATTAAAATTGGCAACATTACCATTTATATCAATACCTCTTCTAAAATATCTTGTACCAGCTCGTTTAATTGATCTACGAGTTAATAAACCAAATTCTAATGATAAACCATTAAATGAACTTAATTGAGATTTAAAATATCCATAAATAATTGGAGTTATAAATTCATTACCACCTTGAAAATTTAAAAATTCTTGACATAAATAATTATTCCACCAAAATCTTAAATCATATGATAAATCTTTGGTAGTATATTGTCGTTGTAAAGAATTAGTTAAATCATATTTATTATCAATTGAATAATATAAGGTTGCATTTAATAAATGTTGATTTAATAAATCTAAATAAATATTTTCTTCTTGATTATTATTATTATTACTATTATTATTATTTAATAAATTCTTTTTAATATTATTATTTAATGATATAATTTTAAATGATTCAATTTTAGCAATATCATTACCTAAAATATTACCAGTTATAGAATGTTTATCAGCAACTATAATATATTTATTTAATTTTAATTTAATTATACCCACTATACATGAATAAATTGATTTTGTTAAAGTTAATTTATTATAAATTGATGGTAAAGTTGATGAAATTTGGGAAATACCTGAATGATCTAAAAAGATATATTTGGCACTTTTATCATGATAAAATATATGAGTTCCATCATTGGCAACAAAGTGTGAGATGGTCATTGATGATGATGATTGGTGTTACCTATTAGTACTTCCACTGACTATCAATTGGATACTGAAATATCCACCTTCTACTTGTTTATATTTATATATATTTATATATATATTTCATTGTTTAATTTGTTGTTCATAAAAAAAAATTCTCCCCTTTTTTTTTTGAGAAACATCCAAACTTCAATACTTAAACATACAACACATATACACATGCAAAATAATATATATATATATTACTTAAAATAGATAATAATTATTATAAATGATAATATATAATGATAATGATAATGATAATGATAATGATAATGATAAAGATATTTATATATATTATGACATATATCGGTAAGATGGAAGAATAGTTTAACTTAAATTTAATTTTAATTAAATTATTGTAATCCCCACTATCTAATTATCTTTTAATATTTAATTATTATTTATAATCTTATGGTTACAATACAATATTATCATATGTCCTGATATATCTATCTATATGTATATGACAATATACATGATAATATAAATATAAATATATTAATATATTCTTGTTAAAACTTTTGCATCCTAAAGTTAATGTGGCTAATTACATACATTGTTGTATAATATTATAATATTATATTATTAGGTAATCTTATTATATAATCTAACCGAGATGTCTATGATATGATATAGCTATATTTACTTTAGTTTACTTTACTTTACTTTAATATCTTTAAGCATAATAAACAGATTTTTTTATCTTTTTTTTTTTTTAATTTTTTTTTTTTTATTTTTATTTTTATTCTGTGTGTTTTAAATTTTTGATGATAAACGCAAACAAAAACATTGTACCCATCATATATAATCTTTTATAAAAGATATATAATCCATAAGAGATAAAAAGACTATCGCTTATAGAATATAACAATCACAATTGCCCCTAAGTTAAGTTGAAAAGTCCCAACATAGAAGATATAGCCAACTAATAATGGCATCAACGGCATCATCACAAGATCATTATAGTATATTAGGTCTAACTCATAAGGCAACAATTGAAGAAATTAAAAAATCTTATAAAAAATTATCATTAAAATATCATCCTGATAAAACTAGTAATCCAGAATTTCATCATAAATTTATTAAAATAAGTCAAGCTTATGATATTTTAAAAGATCCTGATACAAAGAGAAAATATGATATTCAATTAGGTAATTATAATTATCAATCACCAATATCAAATGTATATAGTACTACCAATAATAATAATAATAATAATAATAATAATAATAATAATAATAATAATAATAATAATAATCATCCTCGCCATCATTATACTCATTTTACTCCTGCTAATAATACCAATAATAATAATAACAATAATAATAACAATAATAATAACAATAATAATCCTTATGGATATGCTAATGCACCACCTAATGGATCACGATTTTCATTTAATACATTTAATAGAAGTTATTCTGATTTTCAAAATTTCTTTTCTCTTCACACCAATCAAACTAATATTCATTTAGAAGAATCTGAAAGAAGAATGAAGGAAGAAAAAGCAAGATTTGAAGCTCAGTCCATTAGGATTGAAATGTTAGCTCGACAACGAAAAGAAGAAGATGAAAGAAGAAAACGTCGAAAAGAAGAAGAAATCTTAGAGCAAGAAAGATTAGCTCGAGTTTTCAATAATGCTAAAATTCAACAAACTAAAGATAAATTAGATTCAATCTCCAAGAAATTTAGAACTACTGCTAATAATAATAATTATAATAATCCATTGGCTGATTTATTAAATTTACAAAAGCAACAAGAAAATGCATTACGATCAGAACATGAAAAACGACAACGACAAAGAGAAATGCAAGAACGTGAACAAGTAAAGTATAATGAATTAAAAAATTCATTTAGAAAATTTACTACTCCGGAAATTATAGTACCTGATGAATTAGAACATGCATTTAATGAAATAAATAAAAAGAATATTAACAATAATATTAATAAAAATAAGAATAAGAATAAGAATAACAATACCAAATCAAGTGTTGATATAAAACCAGTTATACTAGATGATAGTGATAGTGATAGTGATAGTAGAAGTGAAAGTGAAAGTGAAAGTGGCGATGATGATGATCATGACAATTATAATCACGAGGAACAAAATGATGAATATATACCTGGTACAACATTAAAAGGACAACATTCTTCAGATCCAATATTATTAGATGATGATGATGAAAATAGAAAACCAACCCAAAATATCGATATTGATGAAATAGTTGATGATCTTGATGATGATGATGATGATGATGATGATGATGATATAATTCAAGAAATTAAGAACGAAAAAATACAAGTAGAGGATGAAAACAATAAGACTAGTAATAATGATGATAATAATATTTTACATAATTATTTTACAGATGGTATAAATATAATTCCAAAATCTGAACCAAAAATTTATAGAAAATCAGTATCACCTAGAAGAACTCCATTATCAAAACAACCTCCAACTAGTAATATTAGAAATTCTAATTCATCAAATATAAATATCAATTCATCTAAAAGAAGTAAAACATCTTCTTCTTCTTCTTCGACTGCTTTTTCATTTAATGATATTCATAAAACTTTAAATGATAAAAATATCGATGAAACTGATTTTGCTGAAATGTTACATAATTTACCAAAATCAGAGGTTAATAATAATAATAATAATGGCAGAAGAAAACCAAGTTCTGATATAGCTTCTTCCTCAACTATTAAAAAACCCAGAATTTCTGAATACTATGATGGTACATCAAAAGCTGAAACTTTATCAACTCCAATCAATAAAAATACAGTTCGTGGATTTAATGCTGAAACTCCCATCAGGAATAATACTACTACTACTACTACTACAAATTATAATATTATGAATAATAATAATAATAATAATATAAAAATCAAACCATTAACCGTGTTTGATCTTCATGCATCCCCATCAATTCTTGAGTATAAGCCTCCACCAATCCCTAATGCCAGTATTGATCCAAATATTAGTAAAAATGGTTGGGAAAAATATTGTCAACAAATTAAATTATATCATCGCGATTTTTTATTATATAAAAAGATTATAATTCAATATCAATTAGAGCGTTCATTAAAAGATGAAGAATTATTTAATCAATTAAATTTGAAAATTAATTATGAAATTTATCAACAAGTTTTAAATCGTGATTTAATTGTAAATCAAGAATATACTGATCATTTAAGAATCTTTACTAATGTTATGACTATTTATAAACAGAATTGTGATTGGATTAATATGAGAAAATGGGATAAATGAATATGATATGATATGATATGATAGGATATGGTAATATATAGTAATATAATTAATATATATAATTTTGCATTCACACGTTGTAATAATAATAAAAAAAATTTAACCTCTGTGGGTAACAAGACCGCGTTTGTTGATAAATAATTTTTTTTTCTTTCTTAAAATGATTCTTGTCATAAATGAAATCAACTAACTATTTCTGAACAACACCAACACCAACCCAACAATGAATAGGAATCGTCAGCTATTGCTATTCATAGGATTGATCTTTCATTTCTTTTATTTATGGTCAATCTTTGATATTTATTTTGTTTCACCCTTAGTTCATGGTATGAATCATCATATTTCAACATCTGATGCCCCTGCCAAACGATTATTCTTAATAGTGGGTGATGGTTTAAGAGCCGACAAGACATTTCAAAAGATCAAACATCCCACCACAGGTGAATATAAATATTTGGCTCCATATTTAAGAAATATTGTTAAAAATGAAGGTTCATGGGGTATATCCAATACAAGAATGCCAACTGAATCAAGACCTGGACATGTTGCCATGATTGCTGGATTTTATGAAGATGTTTCAGCCGTGACAAAAGGATGGAAGGAAAACCCCGTTGATTTTGATTCATTCTTTAATCAATCAACTCATACTTATTCATTTGGTTCACCTGATATTTTACCAATGTTTGCTTATGGTAAAGGAGTTGTACCTGGTAGAATTGATGTTTGTATGTATGGTCATGAATTTGAAGATTTTACTCAATCATCAATTGAATTAGATTCTTTTGTATTTAATCATTTAGATGAATTATTAAATAATCTGGCAACTAATCAAACTTTAAAGGATGAATTATTTCAAAATGGTAATGTATTCTTTTTACATTTATTAGGGCCTGATACAGCTGGTCATTCTTATAGACCATATTCAGCAGAATATTATGATAATATTGAATATATTGATAAAAAATTATCATTATTAATTCCAAAAATTAATCAATTTTTTGGTGATGAAGAAACAGCATTTATATTTACTGCTGATCATGGTATGTCTGATTTTGGATCCCATGGTGATGGACATCCAAATAATACTAGAACTCCATTAATTGCATGGGGAGCAGGTATTAATAAACCCCAATTAATTAAAGATTTAAAAGATCCTCAACATCAATTGATTAAACAAGATCCTATTAATAGTGGCTTTGAAGATGATTATTTTAATACTTGGGAGTTTGACGATTTAATTAGAAATGATGTTAAACAAGCAGATATAACTTCATTAATGAGTTATTTAATTGGTGTGAATTATCCGGCTAATTCAGTTGGTGAATTACCAATTAATTATCTAAATACTGATTCAATTACAAAAATTAAAGCATTATATTCCAATTCATTATCAATTGTTGAACAATATATTGTTAAAGAAAATGAAGTTTTAAATCAACAATTTAAATTTAAACCATTTAAATCATTTCAAAATAAATCAATTTTAAATTATAAATTAGAAATTGAAAATTTAATTAATAAATTATCATTACAGGAAAATGATGAAAATATCAGTGAAATTATTGAAAATGAAGTAATTTTAATAATTGAAGAATTAATTAAAACTTCATTAAATGGTTTAAATTATTTACAAACTTATAATTGGTTACTTTTAAGATCCATTGTTACATTTGGATTTTTTGGTTGGATAATTTATTCATTTAATTTATTTGTTAAATTATTTATATTATCTGAAAAAGATTTAGATGAAATTAAAATTAAATTAACTAATTCAATTATATTGAAATTAACCTTTATTTTATTATCAATATCAATTAATTTCTTATTATTTTATCAAAATTCTCCATTTAATTATTTTATGTATACAATTTTTCCATTATACTTTTGGTATAAAATTTTAAACGAGAATTTAATTTTAATTAATGGATTAAATAAATTATTTTATGGAATTTCAAATTTAATTAAATTATTTATTGGATTAATATTTATTTCAATGTATGAAGGTATAGCTTATGGATTTTTTAATAGATTTATGTTTTCAATTATTTTTGGATTAATTGGTTTATATCCATTTATAATTAATCAATCATTTAAGATTCCTTTACATCTAAAAGTTTTATGGTTAATTACATGTTTATCAATGTGTATTTTTACAAATTTAGATCCTATTAAAGTTGAAAGTTTAATTCAAATTAATATTGGTGCATTTTTTGCCATTTTAATAAGTATAATTGGAGCTATAAAGGTATTTGAAAATAATACTATTGATTTAATTCATAAAAAATTAATTATTGGACAAATTTTAACAATTCCAATTATATTATATTCAACCAATATATCAGTTTTATCATTACAAGCAAGAACTGGTTTACCATTATATTCACAAATTATAAATTGGATAACATTTTTAGTATCATTATTAGTATGGCCAATTTTATATTCAATTTATCCATCTAAAAATTATAAATTAAGATTATTAATTATATTTATTGCATTTATACCAACTTATATAATTTTAACAATTTCATTTGAATTATTATTTTATATTGGATTTTCTTTAACTTTATTACAATGGTTAAACATTGAAAATTTATTAAAAATTGAAATACCAAAAACTAATAATAATAATAATGAATTAATATTACCAAAAGGGTATTGGGTTCAAGTTATAAGAATTTCAATTATTGGATTTTTCTTTTTACAGATTGCATTTTTTGGTACCGGGAATATTGCTTCAATATCATCATTTTCATTAGATTCAGTTTATAGATTAATACCAATATTTGATCCATTCCCAATGGGAGCATTATTAATGATAAAATTAATAATTCCTTATATTTTATTATCAACATGTTTAGGAATAATGAATCATAAATTACAAATTAAAAAGTTTACTATATCAACCTTAATTATATCAACTAGTGATTTCTTATCATTAAACTTTTTCTTTTTAGTAAGAACCGAAGGTTCATGGTTGGATATTGGTATAAGTATTTCAAATTATTGTTTAGCAATATTATCATCATTATTTATGTTAATTTTAGAATTGGTTAGTTCATTTATATTACATGGAGTTGAAATCGATGAGGAAGATAACAAACAGATAAGTGGTGATTCGATTAGTTCAAGAGTTAGAAATAGAAGGAAATTAGATTAGAATATAAACAAAGAGGTGTTTATTTAAAAATAAAAGGTATTTCAAAAAACAAAAGCAAAAGTTAATAAAATTAAAATTAAATTATATTATTATCCTAAACTGTAAAAATGGAGTAAACTGTAAAAAATATTACAAACTGTAAACATGTTATGTAAACCGTAAAAAAGTATCATGAGTCAATCAGAAATGAAAAAATATTTTATTCAAAAATTATAAATGTATAATATTTGATAAATTGTTAGAATCAATAAAAACTCAAGATGGTGGAAATATTACGAAAGAAACATGTTTTAATGATCGATAATTATGATTCCTTTACTTGGAATTTATATCAATATTTATGTCAATCACCATTATGTGAAAAGGTTGATGTTATACGTAATGATCAAATTGATATTCAAACCATTGAAAATGAATTAAAACCAGATGTTATATTCATATCACCCGGCCCGGGCCATCCTAAAACTGATTCAGGTATTTCCAGAGATGCAATTAGTCATTTTAAAGGAAAATTACCAATATTCGGGGTATGCATGGGGTTACAATGTATATTTGAAGTATTTGGTGGTGATGTTTCTTATGCTGGAGAAATTGTTCATGGTAAAACAACTACAATAAATCATGATGGAAAAAGTATGTTTTCCAATGTACCACAATCTGTAGCAGTTACAAGATATCATTCATTAGCTGGTACTTTTCAAACTTTACCTGATTGTTTAGAAATAACTGCAAAAACTGAAACTTCTCCAGAAATTATAATGGGTGTAAGACATAAAATTTATACAATTGAAGGAGTTCAATTTCATCCTGAATCAATTTTAACCGAATCGGGTCATTTAATGATTAATAATTTATTATCAATTAATGGAGGTACATGGGAAGAAAACACTAATAATTTAACCAGAACAAAATCTAATCAAGAAAATATTTTAACCAAAATTTATAATCAACGTCAATTAGATTATCAAAATATTGAAAATTTACCAGGAAAATTAATTAATGATTTACAAATTTCTTATTTGTTAAATCTTTCTCCATTATTAATTAACTTTTATGATCGTTTAAAATTTACTCAATCAATATTAAATCAAACTATAATTTTATCAGAATTTAAACGTGCATCTCCATCAAAGGGTGATATCAATATATTGGCCCATCCTGCCAATCAAGCATTAACTTATGCAACCAATGGTTGTTCAACAATAAGTGTTTTAACTGAACCAAAATGGTTTAAAGGATCATTGGATGATTTATCATTAATTCGTAAAGTTATAGATTTACCAACTCAAAATCAAAAAGATTATAAAAGACCTGCAGTATTAAGAAAAGAATTTATTTTTAATAAATATCAAATATTAGAATCAAGATTAGCAGGTGCTGATACAATTTTATTAATTGTTAAAATGTTAAATAATTTTAATTTATTACAGGAATTATACGAATATTCTTTGTCATTAGGTATGATCCCATTAGTTGAAGTCAATGATAAATTGGAATTAAATCAAGCCTTAAATTTATCATATAATAACTCTAATGAAGAACCATTAATAATTGGAGTAAATAATAGAAATTTAACAACTTTTAATGTTGATCTTAAAACTACCAGTTCATTAGTGGAAGAAGCCAAATCAAGTAATAGAAAGGGAGATGTATTGGTATTGGCCTTATCTGGTATTACATCGGTAGATGATGTTAAACTTTATAAATATCAAGATAAAGTTGATGGATTTTTAATTGGTGAAAGTTTAATGAGAGCTGAAGAACAAGGTAAAGCTGGTGAATTCTTACATGAATTATGTAATTGCTAATTTAAAAGAGAGGCATATAATAGAAATACTGTACATACATACATACATACATACACACACATATATATATATATATATAAAATAACAATAACAAACATTAATATCTAAATTATTCATAATAAATTTATAAATATGAATTTTTACATCCAACGCGTCTTGTAAGAAAAAAAAAGTATCACCAAAATTTTTTAATAAATAATAAGATTAAAAACACTTTAATTTGTTTAAAAAACATAGCATATCATTTACTAATACCAATAATCACAATGGATGCCAGTCAAATAAGGATTGATGCCACTTTATTACAAGCTCATCAAGGTAAATTAATTCGTTTAATAGGTAAAATCCAAAAGTATGATCCACAATTAAGAACTGCAACAATTGATAGTAATGGAGAAATTCAATTAACTTTAAATAATCTGGATGATCAATTAGTAATCGGTAAGATTTATGAAGTCATTGGTAAAGTTAGCACCATTGGCTTAAACGTATCTGTTTATTCAACTGTTGAATTATCAGATGATCTTAATTTAGATGTTGCTCAAAAATTAGTTCATTATATTCATAAAGTTCCTGAAATTTATTATTAAATATATCTATGATTTTGTTATATATATTTCTACTCTATGTATTCTATATATGGTTTTAGAAATAAATGCTTACGATAAAATATTTAAATCATTATAAATATTTATAAATCTTGATTCTTGATCATAAATTTGTTTAAATTTAGTAATCCAAGTAGGAGTAGTGACATTAAAAGCTTTTGCATATTTATAATTACCATATCCTACAAGTAATCTATAAGCTGCTTCTTTATTATCTGATTCTAAAATAATATCACCAACAAATAAACTTAAATTTATAACTGGTAATGCCGCTTTTGGATTTTGAAAAAATCCATCCAAATAAATATGATAAGCTGATAAATTATAAATTAAACTTGATAATGTAGTTATGGTTGAATTATAAAGCTTATGCAGCTTGGAAATATCTGATTTAGATATTAATTTAACTTTTTCATGAATTGATTTTAATAAATTTTCAAAATATGAATTAAATATATATTTTTTATCTTCACCATTTTTAATACCTTGAGGTTCAACAAATAATTGAACAAACAATGTTGTATCAATTAAATTGTTTATTGACTTTAATACCATCATAAATAATGGTACTTTATTTTCATCAACTATTTCAATTCCATCACTTAAAAGGCTTATAACTGATATTAATGAATCTGAATTATTAAGGCAATCTTGTGATGAGAGCCTTGGTATGCTAATTCTTAATAAATCAAATCCAATTAATCTAGTTTCCTCTTTCCATTCATTAACAATAATTGGAATATATTTTAAAATTAATTCTAATGATCCTTCTGAATTTAAATCATCTAATATAATTTTAATTATATCTAAATCTTCCGATGATAATTTATGATCAAGTTGCTCTTCATTTAATTTCTTTAATCCTCCAAGTAATTGTGGTACTTTAAAATCAATAAATGATATATAAGTTTTTTCTGGTATAACTTTTAATAATTGATGCTTTTCGTGAGTTCTTTTATAACTATCAGAATATGGATTTTCTAAAACTGGATCATTAACATCATCCACACCATCTTGTTGATGTTCTTGAATATTGAAACCAGCAGTATTCTTATTAATGAATTCGACTACTTCTTCTGTATAACTTGATGGTAATTCATTATCAGCTAAAAATCTTTGAGCTGCAACATAAGGATTTTCTTTAACATTATATGGTAATTTCAATGGCGGTTCACCTTCTTTAACATCAACATCAAATACAAAATCATATTCTTTATCTTTATAAATTTTCTTTGGACCGCTTGATTGTGAAGATCCAACAACATCACCTATTTTAATCCATTCACCGCCTGACCATTGATGAGCTTCAATAGCTCCATCAACATTTTTAACCATCAAAGTGGCCCCTTCGTGCTTACCAGGCTTTAATAATGCTTCATAACTTGGAATATCAGTTTTTTTTAAATCATCCAATGATTGTTCTGATATATTCGATTGTTCAAGATCTTTTTTGAATTGCAATAACTCATCTTCATTAGCAATTCTAGATGGATCTTTAGAAAATACTCGTATCAAGCTATCAGATCCACCAACCACAAAATCACCATTTGGTAATACACTTACTGTCCATACTGATATGCAAGGTAATGTAATAACTTGTAATACTGAACCATTTCTCCAGATTCTTATTGTTCTATCTTCACCAGTTGATACATAATCACCATTTGGTAATACATTAATATCATAAACAAAGGATTCATGGCCATGTAATGTTTGTATAACTTTTCCACTATCTAAATCCCATATTTTAATAGTACCATCATTTGAAGTAGTGACAAACTGATTTTTTTCTTTTAAAATGAGTAATTTTCTAATTACATCGTTATGGCCATGACTGAACTTTGATATTTCATGATTACCATCCCAAATTCTGATTGTTCTATCAGCGGAACAGGTTATGAATTTGTTAGGACTAATGATTTTAGCATCTAAGACAGAAGATTCATGTCCTTTTAAATCATACTTAATATCAAAAGTATCAAGATCCCATACTTTAGCAGTTGAATCCCATGATGACGATATTAATAAATTTTCATTGAAGGATAATGAACATACATTTCCTTGATGGCCAATTAATTGAAATTCTCCTAGATCAGCTTCACTCTTTTGAGATATTGTTAAATTGGATAAATAAATCATTGAATCTTGACCACCTGAGGCAATTAATGGCTCACGAGAATGTGAATGAATGAATTCAACTGCATTTATAAAAGTATTAGTTGGAGAATTAAATGATATAATTGATGAATCAGATGACTCAATAGTAGTCCATTTTGCATTATGAGAGGACCACACTCTCACGGTACTATCTCTCAGACCCGAGATAATAATATCATCCGATGGCGATACAATACTCTTAACATCTTGACTATGACCAATTAAAGTGGCACTTAGTTTATAAGACATGATTCAATTGAATTATTAAAATTAAGTGGCAATTTTCACTATTTTAGAAAATCAAAAATTGATCTTTTTGGTAAAATAATCATAATTGAACAGAGGACACGACCATATGAATTAAACAAGTTAAGGAAGAATGTTGCAAATTTGTAGATCAAAATAGAATATGAATAGAAATATGGTTTATGCAAAGAGTAATGACTTCTAATTGGACTCGCTATTTGAAGGAATTTGATAAATCAATCAATAAAAATGAGATTTAAGTCAAGAGTTAAGGGCTGTAAAAAATGAATTGTTAATAGAACGATTTATAAATTCTTAATAATTCGTATAAAGTACCTCCATACGACCCATTCTCATTGCCAAATCATGCAATTAAGTATATTTGGAGCGCTTCAATAAAAAAAAGTGCCAAAAGGAAACTTGGCTTGGTAAATAGATTTTTATACGAGCTGAATATGCCAAAAAATTCACCAAAGGAATCTTTAGTAATAATTTGGAAGTCTGTGAAATCACCAAAAGGAAATTTGTATATCAGGTTTAAAATTAGGTATTTGGACAAGGTTTAGTTAGTAATATAATAGCGGTTAGTAAATTGAGTATTATAATCAATTTACTATTAATAGGATTTGTTAGTCTATAAAATTAGGCATTATCAATAGGTATTTAAGGGGTTAGTAATACAAATCAGGCATCATCATTAGGTTTCGTTAGTAATATAACAGCGGTTAGTAAATTGAATGGCAATCAATCAGAGTAATCTAGAAAAACAATTGTTAGTAAGCTAACGTTTTGAGCGGCTTCAAATCTTTTTATAAAATAAAACCTGGCCCTAGACCACAATGAACTCTTTAAATTTTGACTTACGGTACCTTTACAAGAAGAAGAAGAAGAAGAAGGAAAAGAAGTATAAATAAATTTTTTTAATTTATAAATTTTTTTTTGAATTTAAGCGCCCCTGAATTTGACGCTACCAAATCAAATGAATAAATCATCACTGTTTGATAAATGAAAGATTCCCTTTTCTCACTAATAATTATTCCAACACCTATATTAGATGTTGAAATACTGAGATATATTTCTTGTAAAGCTAAGCATATCATAATCTACAAACGGTTTATTTTACCAATTTTAATCATTAAACATTGTCTATTCTTATCATTATAAATCTATTCATATTTAACTCTTTTAATTTGAATGTTATCATCATCATTAATACCTTTATGACCAAAGATTGAATCAAACAATTGATAATTATTATTTAATATACAAAAATTGGGTAAATTATAATCTAATCTTAAATCAAGTAATAATTCCCAATAATTATTATTAAATAATTTATAAATGATTAAATTATTTTCAATAGTTGAAGTTACAATATATATTGGATCAATAAATAAATTCTGAGATGATGGCATAATGCATTCAAATTTTAACATAGGTCCAATTTTTAAATTATTATAAAAATTAATTAATTTAATTTGATATTTTAAAACTCGAATAATTCCAACTTTACATAATGAATCTGTAAATAAAAAATATTCTTCATTAATTTTAAAAAGATTTATAATTGGGAATGGTGAAACTTTTAAAGCTTTAATTGGTTTGTTAAATCCATTAGGATTAGTTAATGTTATATCATAGTATAAGATATCTCCAAATTGAGTACCACAAACTATACAATTTTCAAATACAATAAGTGAAATTATCCAATTAGTAAATTTATCTTCCTTTTTATTGACTTCTTGATTTTGATTGGATTGCCAAGTTGGAATTAACACTAATTGAGAATTTGGAACTCCGGAAAATAATGTCTCATCAAGATGATAATTTAATCTTGCCTGAGTATAATTATAAGCTCGTTGTTGTAATTGCTGGGCTGTTGGTCGTTGTCGAAACGTGGGCGTAGGTGCTTGTGATAAAATAGATGATGATGATGGTTGTTGTTGTTGCTGTTGTTGTAAAGATGGTAAATTTGGATTTAATAATAAATTTAATGTAGTAAATGATCTTCTTAATGATCTATGAGGAGGTAAAAATTGGTAAATTGGTATATCTTGTTTTTGATCAAAATTATCATTATTCTTATTCTTATTTTTTTCATCATTCTTATTATTATCATCATCATCATCATCATTATTTTTTAAATTAATTTTATATAATCTTAATTCATTACGAAAAGAACAACCAATAATTGATATTAAATTATTTTTAATCATTAAATTAATAGATGAAACTGAACCAATAAAATAAACTTTATATCCATTTTTAGAATCATCATTTATTAAATCTCTTATAATTAATTTTCCGGATTTTGAACAACTATAAAGATATTTATCATTTATAACTCCAACTTTAATGATTTCATTATGAGAATTAATAATTTCTTCATTAGCATCATGATCTTTACTATGCTTCCATTCTTTAATTAATTCATAAACTCGAAACGTTTTATTATTGTCTTTAAGTTTAGTAATTTGTTCTTTAAATAATTGAATAATAGTTTTATTTAATATAATTATAAGATGATTTTTACCATTAATTTTAAAATTATAAATTTTTTGAATTTTATTAGGATTAATTTCATTATTAGTAGTAGCTAAATCATCTTGATTGGTTTGAATATGATTTATAGGAGTTTCAAATATTAATTTTTTAAAATTTACATCTAATGAATATTCATCCTTTCTAGATATTCGTATGACTAAAAATAGTTAGTAAAAAACAACGAAGGAATTCTTAAAAACATTAATCATTACACATACCTTTTAAACTCCCTTCTTCAACGGTTGATAAGAGTATATCCATTTTGAAATGATGAGGAATCTTAGTCTTTGCTTTAGAAGAAAACTGGAAATTATTTTTATTTTCATATTATTTTTAATATTTTGTGGGGAGACGACGGGGAAATAAAATGGAAGCAGCAAAAAAAATATGATGATCAAATATATAAAATAAGACAGAGAAAGAATAAAACTATTTTGCAATTTATATTTATATTAAAATCAATGGGATTGATTGAAATGCATCTATGTATCTTACAAAGCAAGTCAATTATTCATAATTCGTCTAAATATAATAGTAATAATTGTTATTGTTTTTTTTTTTTTTAGTTATTTAAAAAAATATAATAATAAATGTGCTAAAACAGAACAGAAGAGAGATAAATTAAATAGCCTTTTCTAACATTGAATCACGAGAAGGACCAGTTCCAACCCATTGAATTGGTACTTTAACGTAATTTTCAATATATTCAAGATATTTCTTTGCATTAATTGGTAATTCATCATAAGTTTTAATCTTGGTAATATCTTCATTCCATCCTGGTAAAGTAATATATTCAACTTCAACTTTACCTAATTGAATTAAATCTTCTGGGAAACTCTTTAAAGTTTGACCATTTATCTTATAAGCAATACCAATTTTAATTTCTTTAAATGAATCTAATACATCTAATTTTGTAATATTTAATGATGTATAACCATTAATTAATGTTGAATATTTTAATACCATTAAATCTAACCAACCACATCTTCTCTTTCTACCGGTAGTAACACCAAATTCTGCACCAATAGTCTGTAAAAGTTCACCATCATTATTTAATTGTTCAGTTGGAAATGGTCCTTCACCAACTCTTGTAGTATAAGCTTTAACAACCCCATAAATATTTCTAATGGTTTTTGGTGGTACTCCTAAACCAGTTAATACACCACCAATACCAGTTGATGATGATGTAACATATGGATAAGTACCAAAATCAATATCTAACATTAAAGCATTAGCTCCTTCAACTAAAATTTTTTTATTATCAGCAATTGCTTCATGCATAAATTCAATTGAATCAACCACAAATGGTCTTAATTTTTCACGATAAGATTTATATCTATTTAATTCTTCTTCAATATTATAATCAAATTCTCCATATCTTTTTAATCTTGATTCTATTAATCTATGATATCTAATTTTAAATTCTTCCCATGCTTCAGGATCTTCACTGACTAAATGATGAACTCTTATACCTGATCTGGAAGCTTTGGTTGAATAAGTTGGTCCAATACCTTTACCAGTAGTACCAATCGCAGTTTTATTAATTGATAATTCAGCTTCTTTTAATTTATCAGTTCTTTGATGGAAATCAAATACTAAATGAGCTCTTGATGATATAAATAATCTATCTCTACAATTTAATCCCTTTTGTTCTAAATTTTCTAATTCTTGAAAGAATGATGGAATATGAATAACAACTCCTGATCCAACTAAATTAAGACATTTTGGATTAACTAATCCTGATGGTAACATATGAAAATCATATTTAATACCATTGACAACAATGGTATGACCAGCATTGTTACCACCTTGACATCTGGCACAAACATCAATATCATCACATAATAAATCAACTAATTTACCTTTACCTTCATCCCCCCACTGAGAACCTAAAACAACATCACACATGATTGATATTAAAATTAATTAGTATATATTATATGTTATATATATCTTTTTAATGAACGAATAACAATTCGTTAGAAACCAGAAAAAGAAAAAGAAAAAGAAAAAGAAAAAGAATATTGTTGAAAAAAAAAAAAATAAAAAAAATTTTGGGTTTAATTCTATCAACCAGGTGGTGCTTCCATTTGATGATGATGATAATTATATGAGTGAGTGTGTGTGTGTTTACCAATTCTTTTATTTCAGAGTCAAAAATTAATTTGAAGATTAGGGACAGAAAAAAGAAAGTTAAATGTTTAGGGAGAATTTAGGGAGAATAATTTAGGGAGCCTTCAGTAAAATATAAAATTTTATAGGGAGAAAATTGGTGATAATTTTAAATTAATTTTTTTAATTTAGGGATTGACTCTGCTTTTTTAGTGAGGAAAACAATAAAAATGATCACTCCGTCCGAGTAAGTCAAATGAATTATTGTATGAAATGTTTATTGTATACAAAACATGTTATTTAAAAAAGTAAAAATAAAAATATAGAAATAATAATAATAATAATAATTAATTAATGATTAATAATAATATCTAATTAATTATGGATTTAATTTTGCAACAATAGCATCAGTAAATTCAGTGGTTGAAGAAGTACCACCAATATCTTTGGTTCTGATTTTTCCTTCAGCAATAACATCATAAGTGGCTTTAGAAATATTATCAGCATGATCATTTAAACCTAAATGTCTTAATAACATAGTTGATGATAAAATCATAGCAGTTGGATTGGCAGTATTTTGACCTTTAATATCTAATCCAACATGTCTACAACCTGGTTCAAATACAGCATATTCTCTACCAAAATTAGCCCCTGGAACTAAACCTGGACCACCAATTAAAGCGGCACCAATATTTGATAAAATTGTACCATATAAATTTGGAGTAACTAAAACATCAAATTGTTGAGGAGATGCAACAGCTTGCATTGAAGCATTATCAACAATTAAATCATTAACTTCAATACCAGTATAATCTTGACCAACATCTTTAACAGTTTGTCTGAATAATCCATCCCCTAATTTCATAATATTTGCTTTATGAATAGCAGTAACTAATTTTCTATTATTCTTTTTAGCAAAATCAAAGGCAAATTTTGCAATTCTTTCTGATTTAAATCTAGTCATAATTTTTAAAGATTCAACTACACCAGGATATGATTGATGTTCTAAACCAGAATATTCACCTTCAGTGTTTTCACGAACTAAAGCAAAATCAATACCTTGTAATCTTGATTTTACACCAGGAATATTTTTAATTAAAACTAATGAAGCATAAATATCTAATTCTTTTCTTAATGCAACATTTAATGATTTACCGGAGGAACCAGTTGGAGTGAAAAGAATCCCCTTTAAACCAATTTTATTTCTTTTTAATGATTCAACAGCTTCACTTACTGAATGACCAGTTTCATCAACACCACTAACATCAACAATTTCCCAATCGATTGGAACATTTTGAGATTTGAAAATGGTTTTGACAGAATCAGTGATTTCAGCACCAATACCATCACCAGGAATTAATGTAACAGTATATCTACCACCGTATTTTTTAGGTAATACAGCTTCTGGAGATGCATAAGTAGCAAGTGAACGAATTGCAGACTGTGGTGATTATGATTGTTAGTAAAACATGAAGCATTTTAATTAATTCAACTCAATTCAATTCAACGTATTAAACTGCATTGACATAACTTAATCATAGAATCCAATTATTGTCAAGAGAGATGATGATGATTGGATCAAAACTAAATTAAATTAAAAAAGAAAATAAAAAGACACATACTTTTTGTACAATAGTTGATCTACTTAACATGACGAAAGATGACTATGATATTAATTGATGAGATAGGTTGTATATAGATATATATATAATCTAATTGATCACTTATTGAAAGAAAGAAATTGAAAAATTGATAATTAATTATTTTAATTTTAATTATTTTTAAAGGAGAGTGATGATTTCTCGTTGGGAATTTTTTTTGAGACTTTTTTTTTTTTAGTTTTTTTTTTTTTTTAGTTTTGAGAGATATATATTTCTATAATAATGGGAGTAGTTCAATAATTATTTCATAATAATTATATATAATTTATTTATATTATTTTTATTTAATATCCATCGGAGAGTAAATATGCATCTAATAAACATTGTTTGTTTATAGAAGGGTATATTCTATAGATGATAAAAAAAATCTTTCCATGTCATTATTTAGCAGCCACTACATTTTTGTCTATAAATTTTTTATAAATAATATAAATTCTTTCGGAACCGATCTGTAAAATAATATAACATTTAATATATATATATATATATTAATATAGTTAATTAAATACTGTGTCAAAAAAATGATTAATTCTTATTGGTTGAGGAAAAAAAAAAAGTTTCTTTCTCCGACGGACTTTTTTTCTTAATAATAATAAATAACAATTTTATATACAGGCTTTTAATCACATGACCACTTTTTATTAAAAGGACTTTTGCAACAATAACTTAAAAATTTATATGCTATTTTATTTCCTACTTGACAGCTTTTAAATGATATGAGAAAAGGAATGATTTTAAAATGCTTCTGCAAAACCAAAACTATCAATACCAAACTTCATCATGTCAAGTCAGACACCTTATTCCTTTTTGCTATTATATTGAGGCTAATCAAATTCCTCTAGAAAACACCACTCTAAATCAAACAAATCATTGGCTTGTCTAGCTAATAACTTTGTATCTGGTGCAGCTCGACCAACTCAAGCTATTTACTGATTAATATAGATAGCCAAATTTCTCAAAAAGACTTTAACATCGAACTTCAGTTACAAGCCTCTTACAATGCTCTTTCTCTCGCAATCTTTCTTTGATCGACAACTGGCCTAGTGATTTGCCTTGAATGTGTTCCATTACCATAAAAAAGCAGCAGACCATTGGTTCGGAAGCAGTACATTGTTCAGCATACTTAGTAATACTGTTTTTTATGAATCCATAAGAGATCAATTCGCGAATTCCTTCAAGTTCCTTGAGTGTTTCTAGGGCTACCAATTCTTTACTATAATAACACTCTTTAAAACTAGCTTTCCCATTACGCTGAGCCCCAACAATCGTGACTGACCTAATAGCATCATAGCATTTCACAACTCTAAATAATTCATTTTTCTTCTTCTTCTCTTTAATCAAAAACACTATACCATTTCTACTGTTGAAAGTTTTGGCATTAATCTCTCCCACCATTTCGCTTCTCGATACATTATCATAGTTTATTCCTGCAATACTGAAAAAGGGCATCATTCCATTGGTTGATTTGATCGTATAGCTTATTTATGGCCATATCCTTCGCCGTTTTGTGGTTCTCCTTTTCTGAATAACTGCAAATAGTGGTTTATATCATCAACTGTAACTTCAATTGGTAATTGTATTTGAAACAAATTTTAAAGTGATCGGGTGCGGTTGACATGGTACCTCCACTTTTAACTTGTTTCACAATGGAATATTATCATGAAGCTTGTTTTTATTATGCAAAATTTTGATTAAAAAAACCTTCAAATCTGAATTATTGGCATTTTTGAGATATTCTTCAAGTCTTAATCGCTCTCTTTCATATACTTCTATGGAATGAAAGTGCACCTTAAAAATATCTATTTCTTCATTATTCAATATTGGCAATAAAACCTCTTCGGCACAGTTAAGGTTAACAAGATCATCTAAATTCATCCTTATCAAAACTTTGACCGATAAAATTGATAATCTTTAATTGGTAAAGGTATCGATTGTTGAATAAATGATTAACTAAAACTGGCGTCATTTAGCAGCATGAATCTGTAGTTTCCAGATATAATAATAACAATAATCGGTTCCATCTACGACTTGCTTGTCAACGTTGTTAATGTCTTGGAGATAGGAGCAATATGTGCAACAAACAGAGAGTAATAAATTTGCATATGTTGTTCTATATGTGGAAATTATAAATAGAACTTAACGGTCTATGTTACCCTCAAAATCCTGATCAACTAGATGGTTTATTTTACCACATAACCAGTACTGAAAACAATTAATTAAAATAAGACATTCTTAACATCAAATAACTTTACATCATGTCTCATCATTCTTTTGATTATATAAAAAGATGACTTACGTTAAATATGGATTGCCAAAGGCAGATGTTCTACATAAGAAGTAAAGAAAATCATTCACGTGATTTGTCTTATTTTTTTTCCTTTTGGGATGAGATTAATTTTTTTTTTTTTTTTTCATATTTTCTGAAATATTTCTAAAAGTAAAATACATTCATTTGATCTAAAATCTTAAAAATAAAAAGGTCATTGGTATCCAAATCTTTTGAATCAAAATGGATGTTTCTAAACCAGTAGGATCTGAGATTGTATCTGTTGATTTTGGTGTATTGTCTGATAATGAAATTAGAAAATTATCAGCCAAACAAATCACCAATCCAACTGTATTTGATAACTTAGGACATCCAATTAGTTCGGGTTTATATGATTTAGCATTAGGAGCATTCCTTAGAAATGTCTGTACTACTTGTGGTTTGGATGAAAAGTTTTGTCCTGGACATTTGGGTCACATTGAATTGCCAGTCCCAGTTTATAATCCTTTATTTTTCAATCAATTATATATCTTTTTAAGATCATCATGTCTTTATTGTCATAAGTTTAAATTAAATGCTGTTGAAATCCATAGATATCAATGTAAATTACGTTTAATTCAATATGGTTTATTATTAGAATGTGTTGATTTAGATAACATGTTGGCTGAAGGATCTCATCAAGGTGATGAAGAAGATGAAGATGATTCAAATAATTCATTAGATCATAAAGCAAAGAAAGAATTAATTGAACGTAGAGAATTATTTGTCAATACTTCAATTGCCAAAGCTTTAAGTGAAGGTAGGGCAAGTGAACAAGGTATTATTACTGCAACTGTTGGAGAAGAAAGAAAATCAACTATTCAAGAATTTTATAAAAGATTATTAAGTAGACCAAGATGTGATAATTGTAGTATGTATTCACCAAGTTTTAGAAAAGATGGATTTTCTAAAATTTTTGAAAATTCATTAACTGATAAACAAATCACCAATAATAGAGTAAAAGGTTTACAACGTCCAGATATGTTAAAGAATGGATCTTCAAAAACTTCAACTAATGAAAGTATGCCAAATATTAAACATAAAGGAGGATCAAAATATGTTATATCAACTGAAGTGAGAAATATATTAAGATCAGTATTTGAAAATGAACAACCAATCATTCAAAAAGTTTTCCATTCAAGACCTTATCAAAATGAAATTATTAGTGGTGATATTTTTTTTAGGCAATCATTATTAGTACCACCAACAAGATTTAGATTACCATCAAAATTAGGTGATGAAATCCATGAAAATTCTCAAAATGAATTATTATCAAATATTTTAAGAACTGCATTATTAATAAGAGATTTAAATGATCAAATTTCAACTTTTAATCTTGAAAAGGGTAAGATTACAATTGATGAAAGAAAAGTTATATTTAATAGATTAATGAATTCATTTGTTACTATACAAAATGATGTTAATGCATTTATTGATTCAACCAAAAATCAAAATGCTCCAGCTGGTAAAGTTCCAACTCCTGGTATTAAACAAGCATTAGAAAAGAAAGAAGGTTTATTTAGAAAACATATGATGGGTAAAAGAGTTAATTATGCTGCTCGTTCAGTTATATCTCCTGATCCAATGTTAGAAACAAACGAAATTGGTGTTCCACCAGTATTTGCTACTAAATTAACTTATCCTGAACCAGTCACAGCTTATAATGCTGCTGAATTAAGAAAAGCAGTCATTAATGGTCCTGATAAATGGCCAGGTGCAATCCAAGTTCAAAATGAAGATGGTTCGTTAGTTTCATTAATTGGTATGACTTTAGAACAACGTAAAGCATTAGCTAATCAATTATTAACTCCTTCAAATGGTTCAACTGTGGTTAATAAAAAAGTTTATAGACATATTAAAAATAAAGATGTTGTTATAATGAATCGTCAACCAACATTACATAAAGCTTCCATGATGGGTCATAAAGTTAGAGTATTACCTGGTGAAAAGACTTTAAGATTACATTATGCCAATACCGGTGCTTATAATGCTGATTTTGATGGTGATGAAATGAATATGCATTTCCCTCAAAATGAAAATGCTAAAGCTGAAGCTTTAAATTTAGCTAATACTGATTCTCAATATATTACACCAACTTCTGGGTCTCCATTAAGAGGTTTAATTCAAGATCATATTTCTGCTGGTATTTGGTTAACTAATAAAGATACTTATTTTGATCGTGAAACTTATCAACAATTAATTTATGGATGTATTAGACCTGAAGATGGTCATACTACCAGAAATAAAATTATAACTGTACCACCAACTATTTTTAAACCACAACAATTATGGACTGGTAAACAAGTTATTACTACTATTTTATTAAATATTAAACCAGATAATGTTCCAGGTATTAATTTAATATCCAAAAATAAAGTTAAAAATGAATATTGGAGTGATGGATCATTAGAAAATGAAGTTATTTTTAAGAATGGTGAATTATTATGTGGTGTATTAGATAAATCTCAATATGGTGCAACTCAATTTGGTATTGTTCATTCATTACATGAAGTTTATGGACCTGATGTTGCCGGAAAGGCATTAAGTGTATTAGGTAGATTATTTACTAATTATATTATGATGACTGCATTGACTTGTGGTATGGATGATTTAAGATTAACTGATGAAGGTAATTTATGGAGAAAAGATATTTTAAAACAATCAGTTGATATTGGTAGAGTTGCAGCTACTGAAGTTACTAATTTAGATTCTGAAACCACTTCAAATAATGATAAAGAATTATTAAGAAGATTAGAAGAAATTTTAAGAGATGATAATAAATTAGGTATTTTAGATGCTATAACTCAATCAAAAGTAAATGTTATTACTTCACAAGTGGTTTCTAAATGTGTACCTGATGGTACTATGAAACGTTTCCCATATAATTCTATGCAAGCTATGGCATTATCAGGAGCCAAAGGTTCTAATGTTAATGTTTCACAAATTATGTGTTTATTAGGACAACAAGCATTAGAAGGTAGAAGAGTACCAGTTATGGTTAGTGGTAAAACATTACCATCATTTAAACCATTTGAAACTGATGCAAGAGCCGGGGGATATATTAAACAAAGATTTTATTCTGGTATTAGACCTCAAGAATATTATTTCCATTGTATGGCCGGTAGAGAAGGTTTAATTGATACTGCTGTTAAAACTTCCAGATCAGGATATTTACAACGTTGTTTAACTAAACAATTAGAAGGTGTTCATGTTAGTTATGATAATTCAGTTAGAGATGCTGATGGTACCTTAATTCAATTTTTATATGGTGGTGATGCCATTGATACTACCAAGCAATCTCATATGAATCAATTTGAATTTTGTGTAGAAAATTATGATGCATTATTAGCCAAATATAATCCGGGCGATTTAACTCATCATTTAGATACTGAAACTGCATTACAATATTCCAAGAAAGTTCGTAAGAATTTAAAGAAACAATCTAAATTAAAACATTATGAACAACAATTAAAATATGATCCAGTATTAAATGTTTATAATCCAAGTAAATATTTAGGTTCTGTATCGGAAAAATTTCAAGAAAAATTAGATGAATTTGTTAAAACCAAACCAGAAATTTTTGCTAAATCAAAAGAAGAAGCAAAATCCAGTAAAAAGATAACTGAAAAGAAATTTAGAGCATTAATGCAATTAAAATATATGAAATCATTAATTAATCCCGGTGAAGCAGTTGGTATTATTGCTTCTCAATCTATTGGTGAACCATCAACACAAATGACATTAAATACTTTCCATTTTGCTGGTCATGGTGCTGCCAATGTTACCTTGGGTATTCCAAGAATGAGAGAAATTATTATGACGGCATCCGCCAGTATTAAGACTCCACAAATGACATTACCAATTTTATCGGATGTTAATGATGAACAAGCTGATGCATTTTGTAAATCTGTTGCCAAAGTTGTATTATCTGAATTTATTGATAAAATAATTGTTACTGAAACTACTTCAACTTCCGAAGATGGATTAAATACTAGATCATATGGTATTAATTTGAAATTTTACAAAAAAGAAGAATATGAACATGAATATGATATTTCACAAGATCATTTAGAAAATGTTATAATTAGTAAATTTTTAAATGGATTAGAATCACAAATTGTTAAAGAAGTTAAGAAACAAAAGAAACCTGATTCATTACCAAATATTGGTAAATCAGCTGGTAAAACTGATTTTGAATCGATATCTGCAAAAAATTCAGAAACTTTAGAAGAAGATGATGGTGAAAAAGTTAGTGGTAAACAAGCTATTTCATATGATGGACCTGATGATGAAGAAATTGAAACTATGAAGAAGGCTGAAGAAACTAGTGATGAAGAAATGCTTGATTCTGATTCATTTGATGATGATGATGATGATTCTTCATCATCATCTGAAGAAGAAGAAGAAGAAGAAGAGGCAAAAAAAACAAAAGATAAAACCAAGAAAATTCTTTCAAAATCTGCTAAAGATCGTCAATCAGAAGTTATTACATCACATAATATGATTACTAAATTTGATTTTGATGATGATGAAGGCGAATGGTGTGAATTTGTTATTGAATTAAATGGTAATGAAACTTCAAAATTATTAATGGTTAATATTGTTGAAGATTTATGTCGTAAAATTGTTGTTCGAGAAATTCCTCAAATTGGTAGATGTATTCATCCACCTGTTGGATCTGATGGCAAACGAATTTTAACTACTGAAGGGGTAAATTTCAAATCAATGTGGGAGCAAGATGATTTTATTGATGTTAATAATATAACTTCCAATGATGTTTCTGCTGTATTAAAGACTTATGGAGTTGAAGCGGCAAGAAATACCATTGTTAATGAAATTTATCGAGTATTTGATACTTATGGTATTAGTGTTTCATCACGTCATTTAGATTTATTAGGGGATATGATGACAAGAGAAGGAAGTTATTTAGCATTCAATAGGCAAGGTATTGATTCATCAACGTCAGCATTTATGAAAATGTCATATGAGACAACTTGTCAATTTTTAACAAAGGCGGTATTAGATGGTGAAAGAGAAGATTTAGATTCACCATCAGCCAGAATTGTGGTTGGTAAATTATCAAATGTTGGTACTGGATCATTTGATCTTTTTGCTCGTATGCCAAAGGTTTAGGATATGTAATAAAAAAAGTAGAATATAGAAAATAAATAAATCACATAAAAAAAAAAAAGTAAATAAAAACATTGTATAATAAATAAATAAATAAATAAATAAATAAAGTATATTTTTTGTTAAACATTATATGCTGTTAATAAGAATGAAGCTATAAAAGAAATTTTAAAACTTGGTTTTTCAAATATTAATTGTTTTAAATCAATTTTCTTTTTACCAAAATAAAATAAATAATTCCAAGGAATATTTATAATTGATTTATTTTCTAAATATTGTAATAATAAATAGGATGATAAAGTAAGATATACTAATATATTACTTAATTTCCCAACTATTAAACCTAAGAATAATCCAATTATTGAACCAATAGTTAATTCTTCATAATTTAAATAACCTGATAATCTACTTTTATGTTTTATATGAGATTGTTGAAATTGTTGTGATTGTTGAAATTGTTGAAATTGTGATGGTGGAGGTACATAATGATAAGCTGGTGAATCATTTACAATAATTTTATTGGTTCCAAGAAATAAAAATGATCCTGTTGTACAACCAATTAATAATTTTAAATTTTGGGGTTTAACTCTTAATAATCTAGGATAATTCCTAAAGATTGATAAGGAGGAAGTCAATGATTTAATTGATAATTGTTTAATGGATTGATTAAGTAAGAGCATGATTAGATAGTTTAAGCTAATAAAGAATAAAATTAATAAAATAAATAAAATTAATAAAATTAATAAAATTAATAAAATAATATAATTTTATTGGTTTGGTTTTAATTGAATGGATTTTGAAATATTAATTATGTATGGGGTGCTCCAACCTGTAAACAGCTTTGGTTGCGGATTATGAGTTGTGGATGTATTTTTACAGGTTAGAGGGTTTTACATGTTACATGATTTTTTTGCATGTTACATTAATCCTGCACACAGATCATTTCCAACCAATTAAAAAATTCATTTTCATGCAGAACAAGGAGTTACCGGAACACTGCCAAAATTTGGGATGGCTGGTGGGCCAGAACCAATTTTAAAAATTAAAATATTTATTAAAATTAAAATGGGTTATAAATTCTTAAAATGGAAAGGGTCGTGTGATTTTGCAGAAAAGGGGAGAAGGTAAAAAAGTTTAAAAGAAATTTTTTAATGTATGTGTTAAAATAAAATAAAATAAAATAAAATAAAAAAAAAAAAAAAAAAAATTTTTAATAAGGCGAAAAATTCCACATAATAAATTTCTTACCCCAATTAAAAACCATATTAATATTTACAATGAAAAACTTTTTAGTAATTTTTATATATATATAAAAACTTTTACTTATTAGATATTTATGTAAAGTATATATAATTTTTTTTTATATATATAATTAATTACCCTGGTTAAATTTTCTTTTTTATTTTGTATTCTTTTTCTTTTGTGTGTATTATCGCTGGTTTTTAATTATATATTATTTTTAACTATATAAATTTCAACAATTTATTATTATCAATTGATTAAGTTATATTCATTTATTCATCATAAATATATATATATTATCATCCTTGCCTATTGAACCAATTTCCAATAGTATAATTATTTATTCAAATAGTTAACATTCAAACCACAAAAACACGTCTTAATAAAAAGCGATTTCAAGAATATTTTATTATATTATTGATATAATTCCTTTTTAAAATAGATTAATACAAACTAGCTTATATCTTGTTTATTAGTTATAGTATAATAATTATAAATATACTAATATAATATAATATAATATAATTTTAACGGTCGCTAAATTTTTATTTTTTTTTTTTTTCAATCTTCATACTCACACTTTGCAACAATAAATTTTTTTTAACAACAACTTCAGATAAGAATTTATTTATCCAATTTTATTTTATTTTATTTTATTTTATTTTATTTTATTTATTGGATTTATTTCATTTCAAATGATTGATTCAATATTTTTCAATCCTGAGGGAGCTCAAGAAATATGTCCAAGTATTTGGTTAGGACCTTATTCTAGTCTTTTAAATGGAGAATATTTAAAAAATCATAATATTAAAATTATAATTAATTGTTTAACAACTAATAAATTTTTAAATTATTTAGAAAGAAAAGATATTATAATATCATCTGATATTATAATATTAAGCCTTGATCCAAATTTTGATAATTCAAATGCCAATGAATTAAGTAATAAATTTATTAAACAATTTAATAAAATATTACAAAATTATTTATCTTATTTTTATTATAATAATTCTAATATAAATAATTTAATTCATAAATTACCAAGTCAATCATTACTGATTAATAATCCAATATTAGGAGGTAATTTAAAAGGTCAATTTTTTAATATAATTCGATTTATAAATTTATTAAAAATTATAAATTCAAATACTGAAATTTTAATATTATCTGAATTTGGTAATAGTAATTTATCAACTGGTTTAATAATTGCTTATTTAATTGATAAATATAATTATAATTTTAATAATTCATTTAAATTAATTGAATCAAAGAGAAGTACCATAAATAAATTAAATTTAAATTTTTATGATGATTTATTAATTATTGAAAATTTAAAAAAATTTCAAATTGAAAATAATCAAATAAAATTAAATAAACCAGATTTACTAATGAAAAATTATAAATTAAAACGAAAAAATGATAATGATAATGATGATGATGATCATAATCATAATCATAATATTAATGATAATGATGATGAACAATTTAATGAAGAAGATATGATGGATGATTCTCAAGAAATTATAGTGGGTGGTACTGGTGGACATCATAATAATCATCATGAAAGAAAGAGAAGATTTGTAAATTAGTAATATAGTATAAAATATTCATAATGAATTTTTTATATTAAAAGTGTATTATAAGTAAAATAAAATAAAATATATATATTCTTGTTAATTATTCTGGTACTTGTAAACCAACTTTATTAGCTGTCATTCTAACTCTATTTTCTTGATTATCAGTTAATCCTGGATTATATCTTAATAATAAATCATTATAAATCCTTTGACTATTTAAAAAAGTTATAATATTTAATAAATGATTTAATTTATATTTATATTGATTTTCATTAATATTAATATTTTTACTACCATCTTGATCATAATCAGATATTAAATTATTTAATAATTTCATATCTTTTAATTCACCATCATCAACTTTCAATCCCAAATTCTTACTATCATTTAATTGTTTTAATTGATCATTTATATTATTAACATTTTTATTTTCCTTTATATTCGTTAATCTTTTATAATTTAATATTGCTAATTCTCGTTCATTAGATTTATTAAAATGTAATGTATCTGATTTTTGTTCTATGATTTTTAATTCTTGTATCAAATTCTTATATAATGTTTTGAAGGTTGGAAATACTTTAGATGATATAGATGTCATGATGATCGTTTAATGATAGGTTCAATATAAATAAAATATTTATTTTAGGTTTTTATAATAAATTGAAAATTTTCATATTAAATCCTTTTTTTTTTTTTTTTTGATTTTTTTTTGATTTTGGTGATCGCACTCTTGATAGTAACTTAATTTATATGTATCTGGCTGCTAAACAATGCTATTTTCCTACAAAAAGTTTCTGGTAATCATCAATCGACAATTGAAGAAGATTATCAATATTATTCGTCAGAGTTTTGATAAGGATGAGTTTAGATGATCTTGTTAACTTCAACCGTGCTAAGGAGGTTTTATTGCCACTATTGGATAATGAAGAAATAGATATTTTTAAGGTGCACTTTGATTCTATAGAAGTATATGAAAGAGAGCGACTAAGACTTGAAGAATATCTCAAAAATGCCAATAATTCAGATATGAGAGCTTTTTTAATCAAAAATTTACATAATAAAAACAAACTTCATGATAATGAGTTACTATTTTATATAAGAAATTTGTTTAAATATTGTAACTTCCATGTGTTAAAGAAGATAGACACGGCGTTTTCCGTTGCCATAAATAAAGCACAACTCAATTTGCTCTTTGGCAGGCATTTCTCCAATTTGTCCAATGACGACCAATGTTCCTCCCTAGGATATTTCATATTGGTTTCAACTTTATCAGCTCAACTAATACAATTAAAGAAAGATTTTGTACAAACTAAAAATGACAAAGATGGTGAAAAAGATACCAAAAGGAAGATACTGATTAATGAAAATAGATTAAACCGTCTAACCCCTCTAATTGGAAATTTCTTTCCTCCAGAAGTAGAAAATTTTACAATAAATTCAGCACACACCTTTGTGGTAACTCCCGAGAAACTTAGAGACCTTGACATTAGTAACTTCAAATAGAATTACCAATTGAAGTTAAAGTTGGTGACATAAACCACTATTTGCAGTTATTCAGAAATGGAGAACCACAGAATGACGAAGGGGATAATTTCGTTCAAGTAATTTCTCAAGTGGTGAGAGAATGCATTACCTGTGATTCTAAAATTGCAATATTAACGAATCACAGTCATACATTTATTCTTGATCTCAGAGAATGTCTTCCTGGTGAAATCCAAGGTCTTGAAGAATGTAAAATTCTAAGAGCCTTGGGGCGTTTGATTTTAATTGAAGATGATGAAATTTTCACGACCGTTGGAAAATTAGTGATATTTTTAAAAGACTACGTTAATTACATAGAACTTAATAACAGCCCTTCAGTTGGCTTTGACTTGGAAATTGTTGGGTCGACTAAGGATATGGTCATAAATAAGTTATACTATCAAATCAGCCAATGGAATGATGCACTTTTTCACTATTGCAGGAGTAATCCCATCAATAATGAGCATATATACTATGATAATGTGTCAGGGCCATCATCTGCAAGCGAAATGGTGGAAGAGATTAATAATAAAACATCATTAAACATAAAACAATCAGAGATTATTACTTCGAGGAAAATGAAATCATTGACTAGCATGACTCTTAAGAATTTCAAGACCAAGTATGATTTTGTTGAAGTATTAAGTGGAGGTACTTTCAATAGCAGAAATGGCATAGTTTTTTTGATTAAAGAGAAGAAGAAAAAGGGAGAACTTAGGGTTTTTAAATGTTACGACGGAATAAGATCAGCAACATTTGTTGAGTCGCAAAGTAATGGGAAAACCAGCTATAAAGAGTGTTTAAAGTATTATAGCAAAGAATTGGCAGCCCTCGAAATACTCAACAAAGTTGCTGGTGTCCCCGAATTGATATCTTATGGATTTTTACAAGATAATATTACTAAGTATGCTGAACATTGTACTATTTCTGAACCAATGGTTTGTTGCTTTTTTATGGTAATGCAATTCATTCCTGGCAAACCATTAAGTGACTTGTCGATCAATGAAAGATTACGAGTGAAAGAGCATTGCAGGCGACTTGTAGCTGAAGTTCATCAGTATAAACTTGCACATAATGATATCCATAGTTCAAATCTAATGGTTAATGTTTCCGAAACCGGTGCAGTTGAAGTCTTTTTGATAGACTTTGGCTATCTGTATCAATCTGTAAACAGGTTGAGTTGCTCAAGCAATGGAAGAGGGAGAAAAAAAAGGTTCCTGCACCAATTACAACGTTACAAGCTAGACAGACTAAGGATTTGTCTGATTTAGAGATGTGTTTTCAACAGGAATCTGACCAGCCTCAATGGAATAGCAAAAGGAGTAAGGTGTCTGATTTGACATAATGCAGGTTGCTATCAATAGTTTTTTTCAAAGTATAAATCTTTTTTTATTACGTCATAAGAATGGAAACATATTTTAATTAATTTTTAAGTATACAAAATTTATAAAAGATAATAATATTAATGATTATTCTTTGGAACTTCCTAAATGTAAACCTTTCTTAAAAGCTCCACCAAGTCCTTTACCAACACTTCCTACACCTTTAATGACACCTTTACCAGCTCCTACACCAATATTTCCAACTGCTCCTACCGCGTCTAATGGATTAACCACTGAACTTGTTCTTCTAACATTTAAAATGAAATCGGGTTTAAATGAAAGTCTTAAGAATACATTACCTGCTTTGCCACCATCTTCACCTGTTAATGGTACTGTGACGTCAAGAGGTCCTGCTGAAGGATCAACATCTTTTAATTTAACATAACCAATACCTAATAAATCATCCAGTTCAGGACCCATATCCCAATCATTACAAACTACTTTAATGCTTGAATCATATTTATTAAGAACTGTTGTAGTGGCGAGTTCATTCCAAGTTGGATCCAATGTCTTTTTAATCTTTTTGGATTTATAAAATTCTTCTTTATCAGTATTTAAAAACAATTTAACATATGGATCTGATTTACCATTTCTATCAGCGGCTGGTAAATTTTCAGCACGAAGAATATCAATGGATAAGATACCAGTGTTATTAATTGAATCTTGAGGTGGAATACCTGTTTTATAAATAAGTGGTATCCATTGACATTGGATTGTAAAGGTAGCATCAGCGGCACCAGTTAATTTAATTTTAGTTGGTTTATCATAAGTAGATTTTAATAAAGTTAAAGTTGGGACGTTATATTCAGCCACTGGGGTTTCGGCTCTATTTTCATTCTTCTTTTTAACAATTCTAAAATTAAGCTTTGACCAACTTAATTCTTTAATTACAACGTCACCAGTAGAACCAATTTGAACTTGTTTAGATTTTAATTCTTGAGTAATAAAGTCAGGATGTCCATGATTATCAAAAAATGCCTGTAAATAAACATTATCTCTTGTTAAAGTACCAGATTGAATCTCAAAGCTAAAAATACCACTATTATACTCAATCAATTGCTCTAAAGATAATCGTAATTTAGAACCATGCTCTTCTTCTTCTTCTTCTCCCTCAACTATTTGATCAGGTGCAACATTTTCGTCAACTACTTTTTTGGTGTCAACAGTCTTTTCAGTTGTTGCTGCAGCCGCCCCTTTCTTTGCTGCTTCTTCGGCTAATTTAGCCTTTTCTTCTTCTTCTTCTTTAATATCATCTATAGTATAAACTGGTAAAATTGGATAAAATGAAAGTGAATAAGTAACAACCCCCTTTGGACCCTTTTTATGAATTAATCTACCTCTCCTCTTAACATTATCAATATGTTCAGTGTATTGACCTTTTTCATCCTTGGTTATAATATCACTTAATCTGACGTCAAACGAACCTAAAGTACGATCGGCCTGAGTTTTTTCAACATCCATAACTTCAATAGTAAGTTTTTGATTTGATGAAGAAACAGTAATATAATGAATTTCATTGAATGTTGGATTAGTGGTTGAATCAGCAGCCACAGTTCTTGCTCTTTCAAATCCATTAACTAAAAGTCTAATATATGGATCAACCGTACCAATACTTTCTAAATTACGTAAATCTTCAGCTTTTTCAATACTAATTCTAACCGCACCAATTGGTGGTGTGTAACCACCAGTACCACTTGCATAAACAAGATCAACTGGTTTCCAAGCAGCGGCAATTCTAACTTCTCCACCTTTTGATAAAGGATGCCAATTTTTTTCAGTTTGAGTGGCATCAATAAGTTCACTTAATGATGATTGAATAACACCAAGGATTTTATCAGTTTTGGTTTTAATTATAACTTTAACTCTTGTCTTAGCTTTATTATCGATAATTTCTTCCTTTGATGCACCCCAACCAGGATTATTGGTCTTCTTTTGAACACCACTAGTTAATATAAGTGAACCATTAACATAAACTTCAGCAAATGTAGTAGCTGCCTTTTCACCATCTTTTAAATGTCTACCTTCAGCAATTTCAATTCTAGCAATACCAGTATTTAATTCTGGTGGTGGTGCAACGGCACCATCAGCACCCTTTTGAGCTTGAAGAACTGGCATATAATGTAAACCAAATTGTAATTCACCAACTGGCTTATTATTTCTAATGAATGGAGCTGTAAGACTGGCTTGTTTTGGTTGATCAATTAAAGTTTCTAAATCAAATTGAATTGTACCAACCTGTTTATCTTTTCTAAAATCATTAAAATCAACAACAGTAATATTTAAAGGTTCAGATAATGAATTAATTGGAATGTAAATATTTTCTTTCCAACTTGGTTTATTAGTATCACTAATAACTTTTGTTTGGGCTAATACATTATTTTTAAATCCAAAAGTTAAGTAAGGATCTAATGTATTACCAATAGTTGAAAATCCCTTCAAACCTCTCGCAGAATCAGCAGAAATTGCCAACACACCAATAGCGGAATCAAATGCGTAACCAGATAATAATTGTTGAACATTTAATTGAAACGATAATGGAGTAAAAAGCATGGCACCAACATATTTTTTAATCATTTCATTAATAAATGGATATAAACCTGGAAAGGCTAAAACTTCAAAAAACCATGGAGCATCACCTAAAATTTTAGTATTAAAATCAAATTGTGGTGGTTCTAATAATGAAAGATTTATAGTTTCAACATGAGGAAATGAAGTCATCATTCTTAATCTAACTCTTGCTAAACCTTTAAATGCAACATCTGAAACAGCAACTTGTATTGGGAATCCAAATAATGAAGCAACTACGACTGTTTTTTGATTAATTTTATTTTTTAATTGTTTTGTATTTGCATCAGCTAAAGAATTTGGAGTAAATGAAAATCCCCAATCCATAACTACAACATCATCATTTGTACCCGTTAAAGTTTTAACACAATCAATTCTTGGAGGTTTTGTACCAGCACTAAATGAATCAATCCATAATGCTTTAATAAATGCTGGAGCGGGAGATGAGGCTAAAATTGGATTAACTTGTTGAGTAACAATATTTGCAATTGAAGGTTCTAAGAAAAACCAAAATCTTTCCAAGAAATTATTTAACCAATCCATAGTTTCATAATCAGTTTCAATTGTTTTAACAGAAAATTCTCTTTGAGCTTGTTCTCTTAAATTTGTTCTATATTTTTTAATTGATGTACGATAAAGAATTGAAAAAATAATTATAACAAAAAATAATGGAGCTACTGAAAATCTAAACCAGCCAATTATCCAAGATAATAAGGCTCCAACAATAAGATATCCAACATTATGATACCAATCTCCATAAATAATTGGGGGTAAATAAGTATCAAAAACCGAAGGACGAGATAATAAATCAACAACTTCATCTTCTTGAGTTAATGCATCATCATGATCCCAACCCCCAACTTCTTTCCAACCTCTATAAGTTGGATCAACTGATTTTCTTGCCGGAGGTTTAGTTTTAACATTACTAAGATCAAGATTTTCACTTGGTTCAAGTGATGTGGTTGCACCGTCAGTTGGAGCAGTTGCATTAGCTGCAGCAGGAGGAACGGTAGTACTATCAGATGCTTTAGCAGCTTCAGCAGCACCCACTCCATTAGGAAGAATTGGAGCTTGTTTAACTGCTACTTGGTCGGTGGCTGATACTGCTTCGTTTGGCTATAAAGAAAATTAATTTCGTTAGTAAATACATCTAATTATAATATTATAGTATATTAATAAGAATCCACAAAAAGGGGGACACACAAATTTAAATAATACATACATTGGCAGCCATATTATAATCGTTTCCAATACCAATTGATGAGAATAGACAATGGGTTGATAATTGATAGTCAACCTTATATATTATTGAGATAATATAATATAATATACTAAGTCAATTGATGGTATTAATTGATAAAAATGAAGTTAATAAATTGAAGTTTCAAATTGAATTTCCATCTCATTGTTTGTTTCTGTATAATAATGTTTAAAAAAGATGAAATTTGACGTTAATGGTCTGTATGCAGGAATTTGTTTTTAACTATGGTAAATAAATTAATCTATACATATATAATCTATAATATATTATATAATATATATATATATATATATATATATTATACATATATTATAATCATAATAAAAAGTTAATTAATAATGATTATATCAACTTTTTCAATTGAAACTGTTGAGGAGGGAAGGAATACATTTTTATCCATATTTTATTTACACGCTGTGTATGGCCCATTAAAAGAAGGAATGTATACACCCAATTATATTAAATAATAAAAATGATACTAAATTCCAAACAAATTACTAATTTTAATATCTAATATTCTATAAATTAATTAATTTATATAATAATAATAATAATAGTTAAGAATATATTCTCTCTATTTGCGCTTTTATTAAAAAATTTATTTTTAAAGCCAAGAAGAATTTTGCCAGTGAGGCGAAATTTCATAATTTTTGCATTTTTAAACTAAGGGATATAGTTGTTACTTTTTCAAATACATTATTGTTTCTTGTTTGTTGATAATGGAAAACTAATATAATCATGTCAAAGACATCTGGTGAAGATATATCTCATAACAATTCGGGTCTAATTAAAGATATTGAACAGCAACAAGAAATTCAACTGGAAGAAATAAGAGAAGGGGAACAACCCATTGAAATTGAAATTTTAACTGATTCAGAAGATGAAAATGAATTTATAAATAGATATGGAGAAATTAAATTTCAATATATTAAAAAACCCAAACAAGCCGTTTGGTTTATTAAACCTCATGCATTAAATTATTTTAAAGATGGTATTCTTTATAGAACTAAAGGGGAAAGATCCTCTGAAAAATTAGAATTATTTTTAGATTTAATGTATGTTGGTATAATTGCCAATCTTGCTAGTGATGCAACTGAAAATCCTAGTGGATTGTCATTATTAAAATATATTATGTTATTTATACCAGCATGGGCCGTTTGGTCAGATGTTAAAGATGCCACCAATTATTATTATAATGAAGATTTAAGTCAAAAAATTTATATATTTTGGATATTATGTTTACTTACATTATTTGCCAATAGTCATTATGATGTAACAGAATCAATTAAAGGGTCATCATTTACAATTGGTCCATATATTTTATGTCGATTTTCATTAGCTATTTTTTTAATATTTTATTCATTTTTTATTCATGAATTAAAAATTCAACAAAGAATTTATGCATCATTAATAATTTTAACTTGTTGTTTATGGATACCAGTTATATTTTTATCAACAAGAGGTAAAATTGGTTTAGGATTTACCATTATGATTCTTGAAAATTTATCATTTATAATCCCTCATCATCCCTGGTTTAAAAAAAAATTAAATTTAAAAACTTCAACGGCTTTAAATATTGAACATGAAGTTGAAAGGTATGGTACATTTGTAACTATATCAATTGGAGAATTTCTTATGAAAATTGGTGCCAATGGTTCATTAGGTATAGGATTTTCAACTAAATATTTAAGAGGAATATTTTTATTGGTTATTGCCTATATATTATTTTGGCTCTATAATTATGGTTCAACCACTAAAAAAGCCGTTCATGCTTTAAGACATAGTGGATTGACAGCAGTTGGATATATTTATTTTCATCTACCATTAGTTGCATCGATTGTTTTAGCCGCTGATGCTGGTGGTGATTTAATTCTTCATGAAAATTCATCTTCTGAGCACTTAAATGAAAAATTTAAAAGATCAGAAGATAATATATATGCACTTTCATTTTTCTTTACAGGTGGATTAGGAGTTGCATTAATTTCATTATGTGGATTAGGATTATTAGATAAAAGTCTTGATCCACCAAGTTTACATTTAATTTCAAGATTCTGGAGAATTATTTGGAGATTTCCAATTGGATTAATTATTATAATGTTAAGTTTTGCAGAATTAAATATAACTTTATTATTGGGAATAATTGCATTATTATTATTCATACTATTGGTATTTGAAAGTATAACTTCAACTCCAAAAGATTGTTTAATATTTCTTAATCAATCAAATTAATTAAATCTATAAGATAAGACTTTTTAATATAGTTTCTTTCATCAATTTTATAAATATTATTATTATTATCCAGATTAATTAATTTTAAATTTTCTTCAAGTTTTTGATATTGTAGTTTAATTTTTGAAATTAATTCATAATTATTATTATCAAGATTATTATTATTATTATTATTATTATTATTATTATTATTATATGATAAATTTGTTAAAACTGATTCATAAATTAATTTAATTAAAATATCGGGTAATTTTATAAAATTACCTCTACTAATAGGTATTGTTGATAATGAATTAATTGGCAAGTTTAAATATTTCTTTTTAAATTCTTCTAATTCAGGATTTAAAATTTTTGTATTATTATTTAATAATATTGAACTATCATCAACTAAATTATAACAATAATCATGTAAATTAATTAATTTTATAACATAATTAATTAATTCATGTAAATTTGACCAACCAAAATTATCATTATCATTATCATTATTTAAATTTACATTATTAAATTTTTTAAATATAATTTTAAATAATCTTGTAGTCGTTGGTAAATTATAATAAATTTCCATAATTTTTAGTAAATATTCGACTTTATTAAAACTTTGAGGTGGACTATCATTAGTAGAACAATAAATATTAATTAAATATTGAAATGTCTTTTCAGTCGGATGAATTTTAAAAAAATTGGTTGATGAATCATTAGTTAATTGTTTTAAATTTTTATAAATTAATAATAATTTTTTATAAACCAATTCATCTTCAAATGTTAACTGTTTATAAATCCAATCTTCCGATGACAATTCAGAAGAAATTGATGGTTTAATATTATTTAAAAATATTTGTGTTAAAATTTGTTCTGATAAATCAATTCTATTCATATTAATTAATGATTTAATTAATATATTAATTAATGAAATATCAATATTTATTTCATCTTTATTAATAATATAACTTAATAAATTTTCAAAATATTTTGAATCTGATGATGATGATGAAAAATATTCAAGTAATAATATGAATGTCTCTTCATTTGGTATTATATTACTTGTACTCAATCCCTCATCTTCAATTATAAACGATAAATTTAAATCATTTAAAATTTCCTTTATAATATCAATTTGTTCATGCCTTATAGCATGAAATAATAATATATTATAAGTATTAATATGAATTTCTTTAAAAGTTTTAATAATTGATTCCTTTAATTTATTATAAACATTCCAATCAAATAATTGATACTTTGGAGTTTCATTAGTTAAATCATGGTATTTATTAATTAATGATAATGAATCTTTATAAAATATATAATAAATTAATTGATTTTGTTCATTAATTGATATTGGAATTTGATGATATTTTAAATCATTTATAATTTTATTAATTATATTTAAATAATCCAATCTATTTTGAATCATTTTATGCCAATTTTTTTTAATTATATTAGTATCATATAATTTAAGATCTAAATTAATTTCTGAAATTAAATTGGATTTTTTAAAATTTCGTTTATTAAATAATAATTTACTAATAAAATCGTTTAATTGTTGGTAATTCATATAATAAATCAGTGGATTTGGTAATTCTAAATATGCATTAAATAATTCATTATGATTAATTGATTGATATTTCATTAAATTATTAGTAATATCAAGATAAGCATTTGAAGAAGAAGAAGATGATGATGATGATTGTGATGGTGCTGGCCTATTAAATGCAGCACTTGATTGATTACTTAACGGATATAATGCTTTAAGAAAATTATGAAGTGCAAATTTACTACTATTGTTAACTTTCAAGTTATTTTTATTTAAAAAAGTTTGACGTTGATTTTTAATGACTTGATTATAATGCAACAAATTAATATCATCTTGAGCAACATGATTCCATATCTGTTGTTTGATATAAATATATTCATCGTCGTTTAATATATTAAACTTCTTGATTAAAAATTCTTGATTATTATCAATTAATTTATCAATGGCACTTAATAAAGGTATTGATGACTGTTGTTGAAATTGAACTTTGGATATAAAGGAGGTGATTAAGGACGATAAATTTGATGATGGATCATTGAATAGTTGGCTGGATACACTGAATCGTCGTATCAATATCATTCTAAGGTAAACTTTAAGTTATTTTGAATGATATCAATGGTTGTAAATAATTTTGGTTGTAAATTTTTCTTAAAAAAAAAATAAAAAAAAAAATTCCTTTATATAAATTTTTCATTAAAAATTTTTTTGGTGATTAATTTTTTTAAATTTCAATTTTTACTTTTTGGTTAAACCCACTTTCGAAAAACCAGGGCATACACAATCATGAAACCACAAGTGAAGGCTACCACTGTATTGGAAAGAACCTCCCATTATTTAAAGGTGGGAGTTTTAAAAGAAAAACCGGCTTGGTTTGATATAGTTGGATCGCATCCACCTATGGTTGATATAAGTAAAAAGCCCAAACAAATTGAAAATAAATTAACAAAATCAGATCCATATTTAAAGGTCAATCAGGCTAAACAAGGAACACAAGAATATTATAAAACCCGAGTCAATAAATCTGAAAGGAAACAACAAAATAATTCAATTTCTCGAATCCCCAAATTGAAATTTTTAGAAGATGAATTAAGAGATGTTTTTTATCATCAACATCCTTGGGAATTTTCAAGACCAAAAGTATTAATTGAAAATAAAGGTGATGATTATAAGAAATTCGATTGGTCTCATATATTACAATTTGAAAAGAAATTAGATGGAGAGTCTGTTATTCAAAGAACATTATATTTATTAGAAAATTCAAAATCAAAAATAACGTTATTTGAAGCCTATGATCAAGCGAGATTTGAATTCTATAGATTGAGAATGGAAGAAGAAATGAATAGTGCGGTTTCAAAGGAAGAATCAACCATGTATGGCGCAATATATCCATCAACAAATTTCGAATGGGGTATTAAACAAGAACAAGAATATATTGATGTTTGGTCCAAGATTGCCGAAGAAAAGACCACGATATTTGAAGCATCAAGAGATAAGAATAGTAGTAATAAAAATAGTAGTGCTGATGCATTTAATGAATTAAATGAAACTGGTTCAATTTGGGAAAAATCAATTGAAATTGATACACCTGAAAGAAAATCCCTGTAAATAAATAAATAAATATATAATATAAAACCTTTGTATATTTAAAATTAAGATGTAGATAAATAAATATATATTAATTAAGAATAATACCTATAACAATAGCATTAACTTTTTAATGATGTTCTTCATGATGATTGTCTGTTTTTATAAATACTTTTTCATATATAACATAAATTGTAAATGCTCCCACAGCAATTCCAAATCCTGGAAATGCACCTTTGAATCGATTTAATCGACTGAATTGACCTTCATACCTCCATGCGTCTCTTTTTGCCCATGGATTCCCACTCATTGCGTGTGTATGTGTGTGTATTATATGTATTGGTATATATTTGTGTAGTTTAAAGATCCCTATACAGAAAAAAAATTATAATAAATAAAAATTTTGTGTTGATTGGTTGTTAAAAAGATTCAATTTTGTATTTCGCACACGACTAACATTTTAGTATTTAATATAACCAATTCAAAGGTAATAATCTTCTAGGGTAATACTGCCGAGATGTGTTTGAAATCTCAAACAATTCTGTGGGATTGTATTGGGTTAGTCAAAATTGATTTGCAGTCATAATTGGTGAATGTTCACATTTTTCTTTATATTAAACAGATGGCATGTAAGTATTTATCAACTATAAAACAGCAGCATCTGGGAATAGACATAATTAAGAGGATGTTTAATTAAATGTCAAACACCTGTAAGTCGATATTTAGATAATAGGTAAGAATTGGCTTATAAGAAAATAAGTTTCATAATAATTTTCAAATTAATATATATAATCCTATATAATTAAGTAATAATAATAATATTAATAAAAACATATATATCCTACTTTTACTTCACATTTTTTTTCTTATCACCTTTTGCATTGGTTGGATTTCCATAAATAATACTTGTATTCCCATCATTATCAATTCGATAATGAGTTTTTAAATGTTGAGCCAAATTATCCGATCTTGAAAATTTCTTATCACAAAATTTACAATGAAAGGGTCGAATGTTAGAATGAACGGATCGAATATGTCTTTTTAAATGTTCAGATCGTTTGAATTGTTTTTCACATTCCAGACATGGGAATGACGAGTTATTATTATTATTACTATTGTTGTTGATGTTGTTGTTGTTGTTGTTGGTGGTGGTGTTGGTGTTGGTGGGTGATATGGTAGGTGATCCAGCTGAAGATTTATCATCTTCAATAACTTCAGAAGATGATGAAGGTTTATCCTTATCAGTTTCCGATTGTTTTTCGCGTTCTTCTAAAAATTCAAGATTTATTTTATTATCATTAGTAACATTTGAAGATTTTCTCCGTTTCTTCTTAGAATCAAATTTCAAATCTTCAAGTATTAATGGTATCGAACTATTACTTGAGCTCATCAATTGTATTGAATTCCGACGACGGCTGGATGATGGTGCTGGTTTAATTGGCTGTTCTTTAATTGGTTTATGTTTTTCTTTACTTCCTATTTCAACTTCCTCATCATCCTCATCTTCTTCATGTTCAATATCTTCATCTTCATCCTCATCTTCATCTTCATCATCTTCAAGAACATTCTTACCAAGATTGTCAAGATTATTATTATCTTGATGATTGTTTAACCAATAACTAATGGCATTATAACATTCATCATTCATTTTAAAATCAAATATCGCTGTCGATCCATTAGTCGGTACACCAGAATTACCATTCCCAATATTATTTGCACCTTGATTAGGTAATTTCGGAATATTACCATTATTACTATGGTTTAATTTATGATTGGATGTATATAATTTATTAAATATAGTTGAATTATTGGATGATAAGGGTAAACTAGGACCATTATTATATCCCTTCCCACCATGATTATTAAAATGATTATGATTATGATTATGATTATGATTATGATTACTGAATAATGTGGTTAATGATGGTGATGAATAACTCATGGGGATTTTATGTGAGGTGGTTGAAGAGGATGATGTATTGGATACATTAAATAATTTCTGAGGATTTATTGTCCCTTCAATTTCACGGTCTTTACCAGTTGCATTATTAGAATTAGAATTAGAATTAGAATTAGAATTATTATTATTATTATTATTAGAATTGGTTGGTTGGGTTTGGGTTTGGGTTTGTTGTGATGCGGGTAGTGGTGGAGGGATACTGATCGTACTGGTGGGAGCCGTTGAAGCACTTGAAATACTTGAGTTTGTTGAATAATAATCCGGACTTGGAGATTTTGAAATATGAGCTTGAAGTTGAGGTGGTAAGGTAGGTGTAATCTGGGGCATACTTGATTGTGATTGTGATTGTGATTGGAATGATTGGAATTGTTGTTGGATAGGTTGATTTAATCCATCAGATAAATTCTTTAATGTTAATAGAGTCAATTGATCAATTGGTATTGAAGTTGAATGATGTCTAAATTGTCTTGATAATTGAGGACTGGTAAAGGTTGAAGAACTTGGAGGATTCATGGATGGAGTAGTACCATTTGAAAATGATGATATTTGATTCATTACAGGAGTTGTATTTGAATTATTATTATTATTATTATTATTATTATTATTATTATTATTAATACCACTTGAAGAAGAAAATGAAGAATTTTTTGTACTTGAATTAGAATTAATAATGGGGGCAAAGAAATTATTTAATGAATTTGATGATGAAGTTAATAAATTTTCGTCTTGATGAATATAGTTTGTAGAATTTATATTATTATTATTATTATTATAAAATTGGAAGTTATTATTATTCAGACTATTATTATTAAAGAATATTTCATCATTTAATTGTAATGAATCAGTTGGTTGAATTGGAGTTGATAATTGTTGATTTAAAAATTGTGATATATCATCTTGAGTCATAATAATATTATTATTAGTAGTATTAATATTGTTAATATTGTTAATATTATTATTATTATTATTATTATTATTATTATTATTATAGTTAATATTATGATTCATATTCATTTGTTGATAAGATTGTGGAGACGTTGATAATTGATCGTATGATATATTATTAAAATATTGATTATTAAGATTTATATTATTATTATTATTAGTAGGAGTATTATTAGTAATAAATAATGTCGATGTATTATTATTAATACTACTATTGTTACTATTACTACTTGATGGAGGATACGTATCAAATATTGGTTGATAGTCCAGTGACATGGTAATAGTTAGTTAGATAGATGATAGATTAGTTGGATTGAATTGATGAAATTAATAATTTAATAATTAATAATTAATTAAAAATAATTGTGGTGCTATTTTTTGTACTTTTTATTGTTCTTGTAATATATATATTATAATATATATATAAGGTATAATATATAAGATAATGAATGTAATGACGTTGTATGTAATGTAATATATAGTATATATAGTATATATTATATATTGATCAAATATGTTATAATAAAGAAAGAATTGAATTCAATTAAATTAAATTGAATTTGAAATAGTAATTGGTTAAATTTAAATTTAAAATAAAAAAATAAAAAAAAAAAAAAAAAAAATAAAATTTTTTTTTAAAAAAAAAAAAAAAAAAAAAAAAAAAAAAATGAAATTTTGATTTCACAAAAATAAAAAAAAAAAAAAAAAAGATAAGAAATTTTTTATATATATAAATTAATAGTTATATATATATAACCTTTCGGTTTAATTTATTAAATTTATTCTATTTAAACCAATTATATATAAGTATAATTATTTTAATACTACATTGTACTATATATAATTCTATAAATAAATAAAATATATATAAAATTATGATGATATAAATAAATTTTAAATTTTTTGGTTTATAGAAATTTCTCGGTATAAGAAATATTTTTATTTTATATTATAAATTATTAATTATTAAATTATTATTACACAACCATATTATATGATATATACAATTTATATATTATATATATAATTTATAATTTATATATCATATATCATATATCATATAATCATATAATCATATATAATCATATATAATCATATAATCATATATAATCATATATAATCTTATATTAATGATATATATGATTTGATTTAGATTATTTAATTGGTGTAAAAATTTAAGTTAACTTTTACACCCCATGTTATAAATGTATTATATTATATATTTTACACCCCATGTACTTTTTTTTTATTCACAGTTAACCACAATTAATCATTACATTATATATAATATATATATACATATATATATATAATAGACATATTATATATTATTATCTCTGTAATTCGAGTAGCTTATCATATATCATATGTCATATATATATATTATATACTGTAACAATTTTTATTTTTAATTTTTAATTTAAAAAAAGTGTGTAAATGTATCTGGATATAAATCCGGGATTTAGTCGGTAATATAAATTTAATATATATACTTAATTAAGTACTATTCCCACTATATATAATTTATTTCAACCAATCATATTCATTAAACTATATATATATATATAAATATATATATATATAATAATAATAATAATAAAAAATAAATAATAATAAATAATAAATAATATTATAAATATTATTTAACAAAGGTGTGGTATTAAAATAATATAATAATTAAAATGTTTAATTATTGATGTATGGTTCTTTGATGTTAGTAACTCTTTTCTTTTGCAATACATATCATATATCATATAATATATATATATATATATATATTTATATTTGATAAAGAACAATAGATTTCATAAATGAATATATTTCATAAACACTTGGAGCTTATAATCTTGAATTATTACCAATTATTTATCATAAAATATGCCCATGCCCCCATAATGATATTATTGTCGTTAATATTTTGGTTTAGTTTTCTCGTCAATTTTAGTTTAAAATTACCTCATAATTTATTAAATGGTTCCATTATAGGTATAATAGAAATTAAATAAATTATTTAAAATTTTAATTAAATATTTATTTTAACAAGTTATTACTCTATAATCAAAATTAATAACAATATTTGATTTATTTTATATCTATGTTTCTTATATAATTTTCATAAGTAATTCTTCATTAAATATAATCTCATCAATATTACAAAGTCCGGGATGATTATTGGATTAAAATATTAAATATGAATTTAATATTTTAACTCCATATATAATAATATCAATTAACCTCCTATAATAATTAAACTAATTAATTAATTAAACTATAGATTATATATACTTTTATATAAATTTTATGTAAATTATAATCTTTAATTGAACTCCGAGAAAGTATAATAAGATATTATTATTATTATTATTATTTATTATTATTTATTATTACTATTAGTATTGGTTACCAGTTACTCCTTTACAATTATTCATCTAATACATAAAGTCCATTGTAATATCATAATTAATTAAGCAGAATATCCATGTGGTTTTTCTCTATAAATAAGAATCAAGAAATTAAAATCATTAAAAAAAAAATCATCACACATTTTTTTTTTTTTTTTTTTTTTGTTTTGTTGTTTCCATTTCAAATTTAAAAATTTAATTTTTAACCCTTAAAATAAATTTATATCAATTAAATCAATTGATTAAGTTATTTATTAATCATCAATCAATCCAATAGATTAGATCATTATCAGATATTCGATACATGTCATCTTCAACAGATCTCTCACCTGTTGGATCAAATAGTCCAAATAATAATAGTAATAATAATAGTAATAAGCAAACACAACAATCACGAAAAAAAATAAGTCCATTAACAACACTTCATAGATCAAATTCAATATCCAATGGAGTACTACAACATTCAAGAAGTAGTAGCAAAGAAAAAGAAAGTAGTAAAAAAGTCTCCTTTTCCAATCTACAAATAAATAATAATAATAATAATAGTAACCCTAATTCAAACGTAATTTCTTCAACCAGTTCATCACAGTCTTCATCAAGAAATTCAAGTGAAGTTGAACTGGATGATGATGATGATATATACGATACCACATTAACGCCAATTCTTCATGCTCCTAATTATCACCCTAATAAACCAGTTCATCATGCAAAATTTACAACGTCTGTAACTCCATCACCGCAAACCATGTCACCATGTAATTCAACTTCATTAACTCCAACTACTTCAAATAATACTCTGATACCGGACCATAAATTAAAGAAGAAAAATTCTCTTAAACGAATTCTCAGTGGAAATAATAATAATAATAATAATAATTATAATAATACTAATTATTATAATAATAATAATGTCTATTATGGGGAACGATTATCAATGTCTAAATCTCTTGATTCAACTATTTTAGATTCAATGATTTTATCCAATTCAAATAATTCAAGTCAATCATTCTTACCGGAGTTTAATAAACGACCTTTAACTGATACTCCAATAGTTTCTAGTTTAGCATCACCCATAACAAGAGAACAAACTAGTGATGAAGATAATGATGAAGATAATGATGATGATGATGATGATGATGATGATGAAGTAGAAGAAAAATCGAAACAAGTATCAGTTAAACATCATGACCTTATTGATGAAGAAGATACAGAAGTAGAACCAACTGAAGAAAAAGAACCAACCTTAAAGAAAACCAAAAATATTTCTCATTTAAATTTAACTGATTTAGTTGAACAAACTGAACACACAGAACCAGCACCACCACCTCCTGCAATTAAAGTCAATGATATTGATAAATCAACATCAATAAGTCCTGCTCCTCTTTCTTCCTCTTCATCAACACCAGTGAAATCATCCAGTGATCATTTAATTGCCATGAATGCAGCTATAAAAGCTCATTTATTACTGGATTTACCTCCTGATTTACAAGAACAATTTGAAAAGACTCCACTGATTGAAAAATTAAAAAATTTATTATTAACTAAACCTCCACCAAGTGCAAGAAAAACTTATACATTAAATATTCCTGGTCAAACAAGTTCAAAAACTTCACCTGATGGTAGAATTGCTAAAGTTGATATTGGTTCAAAATTAGTTATTGTTATGGTTGGATTACCGGCTCGAGGTAAGAGTTATATTACTAATAAATTAACTCGATATTTAAATTGGTTACAACATGATTGTCGAGTATTTAATGTTGGTAATACTCGTAGAAAAGATAAAAATAATGCTGGACCAGAAAAGAAACCATTACCTGATACTCATACTCCAAGTAATACAAATAGTCCATCACAACAAGAACATAATGCTGATTTTTTTAATCCTGAAAATGAAGCCTCTAATTCATTACGAGAAAAATGGGCAATGGATACTTTAGATCAATTATTAGAATATATAATTAATGGTCCTGGTAGTGTTGGTATATTCGACGCTACCAATTCCACCAAACAACGTCGATCAAGAATATTTAAAAAAATTCAACAAGCATCTAATGGTGAATTAAAAGTATTATACCTTGAAAGTATTTGTAATGATCCAAATTTATTAGAAAATAATATTCGATTAAAATTATCGGGACCTGATTATCGAGATATGGATCCTAAGGAAGCATTAAATGATTTTATTGGACGATTACATAATTATGAAAAGGCTTATGAAACCATTGATGAAAATGAAGAAAAATTAGATGGATTTCAATATGTTAAAATGATTGATGTTGGTAAAAAAGTTGTAAGTTATAATATTCAAGGATTTTTAGCTTCACAAACCATTTATTTTTTATTAAATTTTAACCTTTGTGAACGACAAATTTGGATTACAAGACATGGTGAAAGTACTGATAATTTAACTGGTAGAATTGGAGGTGATTCACATTTAACTAAACGAGGTGATAAATTTTCCAAAACTTTAGCTAGATTTATGACATTTCAACGTCAAGAATTTAGAAAACAACAATTGGAAAGATTTAGTAGTCGATTAGAATTAAAATATAATAAAGAATTATTTAATTCACTGGATGATTTATCAACTTTAGATAATATACCAACTGAACCAAATTTTTGTGTTTGGACATCAATGTTATCAAGAGCCATTGAAACAGGGGAATATTTTAATGAACAATTATATTCTATTAAATCTATGAGAATGTTAAATGAATTAGGAGGGGGGAAATTTGAAGGTATGACTTACGATCAAATTCAAAAGAAATATCCAAAAGAATTTGAATCAAGATTAAGAAATAAATTAACTTATAGATATCCGGGAGTTGGAGGTGAATCATATTTAGATGTATTAACTCGATTAAGACCATTAATTAGTGAAATTGAAAGAACAACTGATCATTTATTAATTATATCTCATCGAGTAGTATTAAGAATTTTATTAGCTTATTTTTTAAATCTTGATAAATCAAATATTGGTGAATTAGATGTTCCATTACATACACTTTATTGTTTAGAATCCAAACCTTATGGAACTGATTATAGAATGTATGAATATGATGAACATTTAGATTGGTTTGTGTTAAGTCAACCTGATCATAAGAAGAATGTTAAAGAAGTTGGAGTAACATATCAAGAACGAAAATATAGTATTGTACCAACTGCACCACCAACCAAAAATAATAATAATAATAATAACAACAATAATAATAATAATAATAATAATAAAACTCAACCTAAAGATCGTATTACTAGTATTGGAGGATCTAAGAATAGGGCGTTTAGTAATCAAGCTGAAATACCCAATGGATCGGCGGCGCCAGTCGGTGAGTCATTTAGTGTTCGTCGAAGTATAAGTTATGGATCTAATGAAACTCAGCAACAGAGTGGTGATGTAAGATCAAAAGTACAAGATTTAAAGAAATTAAGAAAACCCTAGGTTTTATAAAAAAAGAAAAAGAAAGAGAAAGAGAAAGAGAAAAAAAAGAATGTGTTTTATAGAAAATTAACGATTTGAAATGTTTTTAAAAGAAAAAAGAAAAAATCCAATTGTTCTTTCTATGTAGTAGTTTGAATTGAATTGAAAAATTTATTAATTAATTTAATTACTTTGTATACCCTTTATAAAATTATATGGGCGGGTAACTCTTCTCAAATTTTTTTTATTAGTTTTTTTTTTTTTTGATGTATATAAAAAAAAAAATTCTGAAAACCGAAAAAAATTTTTAAATAACAATTTGTTTCTTTCTTTTATTCAAATTCAAATTCAAATTCAAATTCAAATTCAACACAAGGGATGATTATGGGAGAGCAGATTAAAGATATATTGGTGTAATTAAGTGAGATAATGTTAATGTCTATTAACCATGCCTCATAAATCATATTCAAAATCTTTAATTTCTACTCTCTCTGTCTCTCTTTAAAGACCAAATTTATTGTTTTTTTTCATTTTCATTTTCTTAAGATGGGTGTTGATTATTATTATTTTTAATATGATGAAATTAAGTCTCCTTCTTTCCCAGTCTGATTCGACTATGACGACAGGGTTGAAAATTGTCTTTATTAATTAACGTTTGCAGGTTTAAAAATTTTAATTAGACTGAGTTTTAATAATGGACTTATACTTGCCAGTATTTTAACGTTTCTGATTTTTAAATAATAATTATTAATACATTTATTTGAAAGAAAATATTTTTAATAATAATATAATAATGATTTGATTGGGTCTTGTCTTTAGGAAATTTTTCTTTGAAAAAGAAGATTTTTTTTAAAGGATTTTCAATAAGATTGTTCAGTCTTTTTACAAAATTGCAAAATTTTTTAAAAAATCAATAATTAATATTCATTCATTTCATTTCATTTCATTTTATTTTATTTATTATATTTATTATTATTTTTGGTTTTATTATTAATTTAATATGATGAAATTTCCCATAAACATTCGCAGTTTCCTCGGTAGCATACGTCTAAGAACCCATCTTTATAGTATGTCGGTGACCGCGCAATTTTGACCTTCCATGGATGTCTGATTTTAATTTAATAATAATAAACCTATTTAATAATAATATTAATAATAATAATAGTGATTAATGAAGAGTTAATATTTAATATTTGAATTATTAATTTGCAATTAAGAAAGATTTTAAATAATCTTTAATGAAAAACCTTTACAAAAGAATTTTTTATAAAACGAAATAAAAATGTTTTTTTGATTTAAAAAAAAAATATATAATAACTTACGAAAGGAAAAGAAAAGGTAAAAAGTAAAAGTAAAAAATATATATATTAAGAAAAGAATAAAGAAGGCTTTTTTTATTTATTTAATTATTAAATTTAATTTAATTTAATTTAATTTAATTATTTTTTTTTTATTTGGTTTTTTAAATCTTCCCTTTAACACTTGGATGAGTTAATGGCCATTGATAAGTACCTTCATCAGAAAATACATAATCATGAGCTCCTAAGAAATCTCTTAATTTAGTTGGACCTTTTGAACCATAAGGATATAATTCAGGAGTTGGAGATTCATCTGATTCAATATAATTTAATAACGGAGTAAATAATTTCCATGAAACATCTAATTCATCATCTCTAACAAAATTAGAATGATTACCTAAATAACAATCCCTAATTAATGCTTCATAAGCTTCAGGAATCCAAAAATCTTTGGAATATCTAGTTGAATAAGTTAAATCTAAATCTGTTAATGAAGTTTCTGTAGAAATTCCAGGGATTTTAGAATTTATTTTAAGATAAATTGCTTCATTAGGTTGAATTCTAATTACTAATTCATTTCTTTGAATTTCTTTAAACATACCTTTAGCAACCGGTTTAAATTGTATTCTAATTTCAACTTTTGATTCATCAAGTGCTTTACCAGCTCTCATAACAATAGGTACACCTTCCCATCTTTCATTTCTAATATTTATTCCTAATGCAGCATAAGTAACACATTTTGAATTTGGTTTAACAGTATCATCATCTAAATATCCTGGTTTAGATCCATCTTCTGATTTTGAATATTGACCTAATAAAACATCCTTAGGATTTAATGGTTCAAATGCTTTTAATACTTTAACTTTTTCATCACGAACAGCTTCAGGATCAAATGATACTGGTCTTTCCATGGTTAATAATGTTAAAACTTGTAATAAATGATTTTGCATAACATCTCTTACAATTCCAATTGAATCAAAATATCCTCCTCTACCTTCTGTACCAAAAGCTTCTTTAAAACTAATTTGAATTGATTTAATATGTTTACTATTCCATGTACCATTAAAAAATTCATTACCAAATCTTAAAACTAATAAATTTTTAACCATTTCTTTACCAAGATAATGATCAATTCTATATAATTCATCTTCAGTAAATAATGGAGCTAAATCTTCTTGTAATTTACGACTTGATTGTAAATCATGACCAAACGGTTTTTCAACAATAATTCTAGTTTTACCATCCTTGGCATAAACATTCTTCTTTAATTGAGATGCAACTGATGTAAAAGCTGATGGAGGTAATGCAAGATAAAATAATCGTTCTGGAATTTTAATATTATTTAATAATTCATATTTTTCAATTGAATCTTTTAATAAAAAATATCCTTCATCAGTATCATATGGACCACTAATATAACTAATTAATTCAAGAAATTTACTAATAATTTCTGGAGTACCATGTTTAAAATATCCTGATATCCTTGATTTAAAATCATCTTCTTCTAATTTTGATCTTGCATAACCAATAATTTTAACATGAGGAGGTAATTGACCTTCTCTATATAATCCAAACAAGGCTGGGAAAGTTTTCTTCTTGGCTAAATCACCCGATGCTCCAAATACAACAATGGTGGAATAATTACCAAAAGGATCAAATGACATTATTGATTAATCTTAAAATATACTGGGGGCGAGTGAGATAAAAAAGGATTATTAATATATTATATTATAGATATATAGATATATATATTCAATTGATCAATTGATTAAGGATTATATTAGTATGTCAATTGATTGATTTGATTGATTAGGATTAATATTTGAAAAGAACAACAAGAAGAAGAAGAAATGAATTAAACCTTGATTGAATTATTAATAAATTTTTGAATAAATAAGCAGCTGCTTTTTTTCTTTCTTTGTAGTTCTAGTTCTAGTTCTAGTTCTAAAGTTTGTTGAAAATAAAAATGTTCACAAAAAAAAAAAAAAAAATTTCAATTTTTGACTTTTGGGGGAAATTGAAAGAAAAAAGCAAATTTTTTTAAACTGGTAAGGAAGGTTAAATACTTTTATTAATAATTAGTATAATTAATAATTAATAAATTTTATTTAAAAAGAATTAATGAAATTAAACGAATATATATACATATATATATATATATACGTACAATCTATTAATTATTAATAATTAATGACTAGAAATTTCAACTAATAATTTATTACTAAAGGTAAATTCGGAAATTTGTGAAGCATTATTAAACATTATTTCTTAACTATTTTATTTTATTTTTATTTTAACGGTAGACGGACCAAACATTTCCCCCTAAATAAATATTAAATTACTACCAAATTTATTTTAGGGAGAAATTTTTTTTTCGCAAAACTTTCATCCGGGGGAGGGGGGGGGAGAATGTCAATGGGAATGGTGACGTTATCGGATTTACCTGTTTTGGGGTCACCACTAACCATTTACCATTTTACGTTTAACATTGCCATTATATCCGAAATATAATTTCACCAGTATCAATAGTTAACCATTATTATGAATAAGCAAAATTAAATTTTATATTAATTAAGAAATATTTTAATAGACCTTAAAATTATTGTTTATTATTTATTATTTATTATTTATTATTTATTATATACTATTTATTATATATTATTACTACTATAAGTTATTATTGATGGCTAAAAATTTTTGCTACTATATACCACTCCACGTGACTTCTGGATTCATTATCAATTTTACTAATGAATTACTTAAAATTTACTCTTATTAATTAAATTATTCACATTTATTTACACAACACTAATTACTTTTCTTATCAGATATTTCATTTATTTTTTACTTATTCACATATACTCTCTACCTTATTAAATGTTTTATCCACGAGGTATAATTTATTTTCATTTTTTTAATTTTTCACAGTCAAAATCTAGATGGACGAGCGGGTTAACACTAAATAAAACTAAAAAAACAAGCCAAAATTAAGAATGATTTATTATTTAAGATAATATTTTATATTAGGATACGGCTGAATGGATCAAAAATGAATATACACAAAAAAAGAACCATATCTGATAATTACTCATATAATATTATTCGCAAGTATTTATATTGTATTTAGATTATTTATTTATTTAATAAAAAAATTTTATTGGGTGGGTGCAAAAGGAAATTCTTTTCGTTTCATTAACAAAGAAAGTAAAGAAAACACATTATAATTTACCAAAATCCATCTAAACTCTTACCACCTCCATTAAATGCTATTATATTTGGTGAATCTTTAGGTAAAGAAGTTATTATATCTTTTGTACCATATTTAATTATATTTTTCTTTAAAGTTGCTGGATCTAATAATGATGATTGTGAATAATCAGAAGTTGATTCAGGATATAATGATAAGAAATATGATAATAATCCAGTTATATGAGGTGTAGCCATGGATGTACCTGAAATTATAATTGAATAATTTGAAATGAATGTAGATTCAACTCTAACCCCCGGTGCAAAAATATCAACACATTTACCAAAATTTGAAAAATAAGCATAATCATTATTTTCATCTATTGCTCCAACAACAATTGGAAGCTCAGCTGAACTTGGAGAATAATCACACGCTTCACCACCATTATTCCCAGCACCAATAGATACATGTAAACCAGCTCTAACAACTGCATTTACTACACTATCTAATGTATTTGATGGCCAACCACCCAATGAAACATTTACCGTTGAACCTTTAAATCCCTTCTTTTTATTTTTAACATTCTTTCGATGATCAGATACTACAAATTCAAATCCTTGAATAATTTCTGATACTAAACAAGAACCATTTTTATCACAAACACTAACCGCCACCAATTCAACTTGTTTCGCAATCCCAAAGGTTTTTGATCCTATAGTACCAGCTACATGAGTGCCATGACCAAGAAGATCTTCATGTTTATAAGGAAATGTAAATGTGGCACCCCAACTAGCTCTATTTTCAAATTCTTTATGTTCAACAAAGATACCGGTATCTACAACATAAGCCACCACACCTTTCCCACCTTCATTATCATAAAGATACTCTAATTCTTTAGCATTGGTATGATTATTAAACTCACGATGACTTATAGTATTTAAACCATAAGTTACATTATTTTGAATTGTAAATTTATTTATGGATATGTAAGAGTCAGGTTCAATTAATTTAATTCTTGAATCTAATTGAATTAAAGAAATTAATGATGGTGAAAAGTATCCAGAATATCCCGATATTAATGAACCTTCATCTCCTTCAATATTAAAGAATTTAATTGATTCCATCAATCCTAATTCTTTTATCAGCATATCAAATTCAGATTTCATCCACATATTATGATCTTCCTTTTCTTCAAGTGATAAATTGTCCTGATAAGTAATAATGTACCTATTTGGTATAACATTATTAGTGTTTGAATTAATAACATAATTTAACGGTTCATGGTTTGAATTATCAATTGACTTATCAATTTCTTGTTTAATTTCGGGGTTTGGGGTTGAGTTTGATAAACCATCAAAATCAAATATTAATTGTTTATCTGGAATAACTTGACTATTTGCAGTCATTAACCATATTGTTAATAATATGAGAAATGGTTTGAAAATCATTTTGAATATTGAATAAAGAAGAAAAAGGAAAACAGTTACGAATAATTATAAGGAACCCAAAAAAGAATGGGGATAGGTTGGGTACTTATTTTTATATTCAGAATATAAGAAGAGCATAATCTAATTAAGCCGTACATCTAAACGTGAGTACCCCTATTCTGATAACGTTCTAATAAATGTAATTTAAAAGAAAATTTAATTGTGGGCGGTTTCATGCATATGTATATATAGAAACTATACAATATTATAAATACACATATAATTATCAAATACAGTTTCGTATAAATAAATACTATACACATTTAAGCTGCAAAAGTTTATGATTGAATAAATTTTGTTTTATTGAAATAGTAAAAAAAAAAAATTTGTTTAATTAAAAAGAATTCTATATTACAAACTAAATTCTATAACCATTTTCTTTTCAATTTTTTTTATTTATATAATTTTTTTTGTTTGGCTCTAATGACTTTTTGTGTTATGTTAGTATTTTTTTTATATTCTTTATTTTGAAGTTCCTTCTGAAAGTAATCTTTCATCTGCACCATCATATTTATCATCTGTTTTAAAACTTACTTCCTTTTTAGGTTTTTTTGGTTCTTGTGATTCAATTACTTCTTCTTCATCACCTATTGTAAACACTTCACGATTTGAATCATCCTGATCACTTTCTTTATACTGTGGTAATGTATCAACTTCACTACCACTATCAAATAGCGTTTCAGTTGGTGCTTGCTGTCTTCTTGAACCTAAATCAAGCGAGTCACCCTCATCACCATCATCTTCTTCTTCATCATCAACATCAGTATCCGAATAATCTTCACCCGGTATAATATCAAATTCATATTCTTCTCTTCTTCTTCTTCTTCTTCCACTGCCTGGTGTTTTATGAAATCTCATGAATATTAATACAACTATAAATCCAATGACTGCAACTGCCATAAAATATTGTCCTGTGTGATCAGCAGTATATTGCTTATTTTTGCCATCTTCTGGTTGATCTGTTTTTGATGGTTCTTCTTCATTTTCATCTTCTTCATTTTCAGGTACTGAACTTGGAACTTCTTCACTAGTTGTAGTCTCAAGTGTTGATGTAGTTTGTTGTTCTTCTTCAGTTGTCACCACAGTTGTAGGTTGAGTTGGTGGCACTGGAGATGTTGGAGGCGTTGGTGCTACTGGTTCTTCAATAGTTGTTACTTCCTTTTGAGCTTGTTTATCTCTTCTTTCAGCTGCATAATCTTTATCTAAATCATAAATTTCAGCCTTTGATGCATCAATTGATTCACCAAAAAATTTTAATTGCCAATTTTCAAATAAAATTTGAGAATTTCCTGATTTGGATTCATCACCAAATACTTCAATTATCCATTCACCAATTCCCAGTTCACCCCAATGAGCAACTGACATAAATGTCCAATTTTTAAATCCTGAACCACTTGAATCATTAGGTCTGAATGTTGATAAATCACTTATTACGCCGGTAGGAGAAATTAATCGAACTCCTACTTTACCTCTGAATGATGCTATTATATTAACTTTTACAGTAACATGTTCAACTCTTTCTAAATTAATAATTTTAAAATCATCCTCATTAATTATAATTGATTTTTTAATAATCTTCATATCATCTCGTTTTTGATTTTCACCAATTGTAATGGTTTCTTTAACATCAATAACATCACTATAATACCATGCTTGTGGTTTAACATTTTTCCAATTCTGAGCAAAATGAGCCATTGAATAGGCATCCATTCTACCATAACCATATTTATGACTATACTTACGACCTAATGCAGTAACTTGATAATTTCCATCTTCTTCATTAATCGGATCAGAACTTAATACAGAAATATATTGAACATCTCTCCATGTTAAAGTTGGATTTGCCAGTAAAATTAATGAATAAATTCCTGCTGCTAATGGGGCAGCAGCAGATGTACCACCATGCAGTGAAGTACATTTCTTTTTAATATCAGTTGTATGAATATGTTCACCTGATCCTGAGGAATAAGTTACAACCATAACTGCCGAACATGCTTCTGCATAACTTGGATGGAATCCTTTATAATCTATAGCTCCAACTGTAATTGAATAAATCGAATTAGTATATCCATCAAAATTACATGAATCTCCAAATCTACCTCCATTACCAGATGCAAATACATAAACAGATCCTTTATTTTTTCTGCCTTCTTGTACACCCTTTATCATAGCTTTTTTAACTATTGGTTCTGGTTCAGATAATGTTCTACCATCATCAGTTGGACCCCAAGAACATGAATAAATATCATTGACATCCAATCCATAAATCATGGCAGCTGCTTCTTCGGTAGCAGTGATTGGTCCTGATAATATACGAATACCACTAACTTGTGAATCATATGCAACTCCAACTCCACAAACATCATTCTTAACTGCGGCTATTTCTCCAGCACATCTTGTACCATGATAATCGTCAAATAATCTTGGTAATGGTATGTTTGTATTATCATTAAAATCCCATGAACCTTTTTGATTGAAATTATCCTTTAAATCGTCTGATTCGGCATCTAAACCATCATCAACTATTGCACTTACTATACCTTTTCCAGTTATACCTTCATACCATAAACCAGTCACATTAACATCATGACCAGGATATAAAGTATTAATTAAATGCCATTGTTCTATAAATCCTGGATCATTAATGCTTAATTTTTCACTGGCATCTTTTACAGGCTTTTGTGATGAATCTGAAATATCTAATCGTTTACCTTTATATTCATTTTCATCAATAATTTGAATTGGTAATCTTTTTGATAATTGTTTTGGAGGTAATAAATGAATTGATTTTAAATCTTGATTATTTATTAAATCATCATAATTAGTTTCAAATCCATCTAATCTTTTAATTAAATTATTAGTATTTGAATTTAAATTTCCAAGAAATTCATTATGAGGATGAGATTTATTTATACTAAATATATAATGATTATCAAATCCATATAATTGATGCTCAAATTTATAAGAATCTGAATGCTTATTTATGAAATCATTTAATGGTTTTTGACTATTTGTAGTATTTAATTCTATTAAGAAATAATTTTTAAGATCATAATTTCTTTGGGGAATTTTAAATGCAATAGTTGAACTATATAAATATCCTAGTATAAGGATTAATATTTTTATAGGTAACATAGTTTTTATTTTATTTAATAATCGTTATCATATACTCTTGGTTTTGATTTTTGCTTTGCAGTGTACAAATTAGGTAATATTTCTGAAGCAAATTTGATACTTTTGGATTAATTAATTGATTGGGATCGTCTCTTTTCTTTTATATTTCTATTTTTCTTTGAGCCTTTTGATGATTTTTGGGTTCTCTGATTGTTTTATTAAGTAACTTTCGACTTCAATTTCTTATAATGATTGGAAACTAGTTCTTGAATTACGACTATCAAGAAGAAGAAATCGTAGAAGAAGAAGAAGAAGGTTTTCTTTTCTTTTAAAAATAAAAATCTTCAATGAATTGTTTTAGAATTGTTTCAAATATTTTGTAATTTCTTTTTTTTATTTTTATTTTTTAACGTGGCTACAAAAAATTTGGAAGAAATGTCGTCAAATCAAAATAAAATGTCTCATATCTAAAAAATGTCTACATACATTTTTGCGTTCAAGACCAAATATTACCCGAGATTGAACCACTTAATATCTATTGACATATCTTTAAATTATTCAATTATTCAATTATTCAATTATTCAATTTATCCAATATACTTTAAGTCATGAATAGCAAGATACTAATTATAGTAGCATTATTTTCATACTTGGTCTTGGCTGATGGTGATATGGATATGGATATGGATGATGGTGAGAAAGTTGAATTTCATCCTATAAATCCAAAATCAAAAACATTCCATTGGATTTTATCATTATTTATCTTATTAATATTACCGTCAATTTCTTCAACTTTAGCCATTGCTAATCGATTAAGTTGGTCATTGTTCTTTATGATTATATCTACCAGTTATTCAGTTATTGAAACTTTATTTTTTGATTTTCCTGATAATGTTGATAATCATGAAAATAAAACTTCGAAAAATTCAAGTTGGATTTTAAGTATTTTATTAGGTGGTGCATTATTCCTTGGCACAGTTATAAATGGTTCAAATTTAATTATTAATAAATTTTATCCTCATATTAAATTAAATAATGATCATGGTTTTGGGTTTAAAATTTATAAAATTTTATCATTTATAATTGTAATTGTGGGTTGGGTAAGAGTTTGTATGGCACCAGTTGCATTATTTGGATTTTGTTATGGACGTCATACTGGTCAATGTATTGCTCATGGTATAATGGGTACTGCATTTATTTTATATTCATTCCTTCTATCATTGGTTTTAATAATACCTTGGATTAGAAAACATCAACTTTATAATTCAGATATAACTAAATTTAAATCTCAAGAATTTTGGGATTCTACCGTCATGTGTGCTTGGGGTATTGTTAATACCTTTACAGAGCATAGATGGGGTAGAGAAGCTTGGTCAATGGGTGATTATCAACATACTTCAATGGGAATTATTTGGTGGGCCGGTGGTTTGTTAGGGATATTTTTATCAAGAAATAATAAAAGATCATTTATACCTTCATTATTATTAATATTTACGGGTTATTCAATGTCTCAACATTCTCAGCATTTGGTTATTAGTACAAAAGTTCATTCAGTATTTGGAATGGCTTTAATGGGAGCAGGCATATTTAGAACTATTGAAATCCTGTTTTTATTAAAGGATAAATCATGTTCTGAATCCGGTAAAATTTTATCATTTCAATATTTGCCACCATTTTGTTTAGCTTTATCAGGAATCTTATTTATGTCAGCCACTGAAGAACAATTAATCTTAGTTAATGATTTAGGTGCTGACCATTCGGCTTATATTTTAGTAGTTTCTTCAGCGGCATTTATGATTTATCTTTGGATAATTTCATTACTTACATTATATCTTCGTTTAGTAGGGTATAATGAAGATGGTGAAATAGGTTCCAATTCAAATAGCAATGAATATGTAAATGTTAGAGATGCAGAAGAATTCGAATTAGGAGATTTAAGTGATGATGGAGATCAAAATTCAAATCATAATGATTAAAAAATAATCTTGTACATAGAAATAATTTAATAAAACATTTTTATGCTCCGCTTAATTTATTTGTTCCTTTTGGCGTATTAAAAAATTAAAATAATTTTTATTTCTAGGAAAAGAATAAAAATCTCTATATGGTACCACTAATGATTAATCAATCTTTGCCTCCACATATATGGAGTTCAGTATTCAAGCATTTGAATCGTATTCAATTAGTTGAATTTAAAAAGAATCCCAGTACTAAATTTGCAACCAGAAGAATATTTAATGAGATTATTTTCTATTTATAATGAAGATTATATAAACAATTCATCACCTCGGATACCTGATTTTGGATTAGCTTTTATTGATAATACTCAAGATTTCAAATTTCAGATACCTTATGGAAGAACTCTGGCTTATTTTTTTGATAATTTTAATTTGTTTAAAATCCAAAAAAATAAAGTTATTACTTTAAAGTTTGATCTTGGGATTCAAGATACAGGTGAATGTATTGAAGCATTGGTAGATAAATTATTAAAATTTCAAGATCAATTTGACGATTCATTTACTTTTAAAGTTTCTATTACTAAATGTATTAATGTACATGAATCATCAAAATTTTTTATTCAACCAGAAAACAAATTAAAACTATTAAAGTTAAAATCATATAAATTCTTAACTGATATAATAGATGTAGACCTGGATCTTAGGAGGTATCGAGAAGGAGATGGCATGAATGAACCTCATAGGAAAGTGATTGATAATTTTCCATATATCTCAATTTCATGGCTTGGAGATGAATTGGAAGAATTACATTTGGGAGAAAAAGTTAGAGTGACTAATATAGGACATCTTAGGTTTCCAATATTAAAAACTTTGATAATTGATTCATATGATTCCACATTGAAAGATTTATTAAGTTTTCTCATTAACAAACATACAAAAACTATAAGAAGTCTAAGCTTACGAGATTTTCATGGTCTATGTTTTACACCTAATCTTTTAACAAAGATCGAAGAAGTAACATTAGTAGGATATTTACCTTGTTTAGACATTCCCCAAGAATATATAAACTTCTTTCTTATGAATGCAAAACGAGTTTGCATTCATGGATCAATATTTTTACCCACAGTATATCCCCACGATTTGATAATCTACGCTACAGATTGGTGGTTTCCAGCATATTGCAATGACAGTGAAGATGACGAGCGTGAAGAATTATCCTTCAAAAGAGTCGAAGTTCCCAACTGGAAATCTTATCAAAATGCATCAAGATCAAGAAGACCATTTTGGAATGATCTATAAACTCAATCAACTTAAAGAGTTACTTTTACATAATTAACTAATAATAATGAAAGTATATATATTATGTATTTTTAAATATCTTGTGCAACAAAAACAAAATGTTTTTTTTTTTATGACTAAAGTGAAAAAAAAAGTATCACCAATAAAAAAAAATAAAAAAAATCTTAGTCATCTTTTATCAATTTTAAATCAAATTTTAATAAATCACAAATGAGTGCTATACTTAATCTGGAAGACTTAAATGATTTCATATCTCCTGGATTGGCATGTATAAAGCCGCTTATGCCCGAGCAACATCAGCAAGATAATATTGGAGAAGTTGAAATTCAAATTGATGAAAATGGTAAACCGTTAGAAATATCTAAGATTGATAAAAAAATACGAAATTTATCCCCTGCTCAAATATCATTAAGTGATTGCTTGGCATGTTCAGGATGTATAACATCAGCTGAAGAAGTTCTTGTTGCCCAACACTCTCATGAACAACTATTAAATGCATTAAATAATCGACAAGATAAAGTATTTGTGGTATCAATATCTCATCAGTCAAGAGCATCATTATCAACTGCTTATAATTTAAGTATTGAAGAAATTGATAAATTATTAATTAATTTATTTATACATCAATTAAATTTTTCATATATAATAGGTACATCATTAGGTAGAAAATTAAGTTTAATTTATGAATCAAAAAATATAATTGAAAAGAAAAAGGAAGAAAATTCTAATTTTGAAGGTCCATTATTATCATCAATTTGTCCAGGTTGGGTATTATATGCTGAAAAGACTCATCCTCATGTATTACCCAGATTAAGTGAAATCAAATCTCCTCAACAAATTACTGGAAATATATTAAAAAATTTAGTTAGTCAAGAATTAAATATATCACAAAATCAAATTTATCATTTATCAATTATGCCATGTTTTGATAAGAAATTAGAAAGTGCCAGACCTGAAAAATTTAATAATATTAATAATGAAGAACAAGAGCAATATAATGATGTTGATTGTGTTTTAACTGCTAAAGAATTAATTACGTTATTAGGACAGCATGAAGATGAATATCAATTATTATTACCAATAAAAGAAGATTTAGAAATTCATGAATTATATAAAAAATATGCTCCTAAAAATTGGCCATTAGTGGAATATTCGTGGTCTAATGATTCAGGGTCAAGTTCAGGAGGTTATGGATTTAATTATTTAAATTTGTATAAATATCATTTAATGTTAAAGGATCCATTAGCTTATAATCAAGAAGAAAATTTTCAATTTAAAATTATTAATGGTAAAAATTCGGATATTTATGAATTAAGACTATTATATAATCAACAAGTAATTGCATCAACTTGTATAATAAATGGATTTAGAAATATTCAAAATTTAGTAAGAAAATTAAAAAATGGACCCATTAATAATACTAATTCTACTAAAAAGGTAAATCCATTATTAGCAAGACGTAAGGCAAGACAACAAAAGAGTAATAGTCCATCACCATCGCCATCTGCAGGATCAGACGAAGATGTAATTGATATTATTAAATGTGATTATATTGAAATAATGGCATGTCCCAATGGATGTATTAATGGAGGAGGACAAATTAGTGCCCCATCAAATGTATTAGAAAAGGATTGGATATCACAAGTTTTATGGAATTATAATAATATTGAAATGATTGATTTATCACATAATTCAAATATTATAAATATATTAAATGATTGGAAATTAAGTTATTGTCAAGAATTTAATATAAATGAGAAGAGATTATTAAATACTTGGTTTAATGAAGTTGAAAAGCCAACTGATCAAGCTACAGTATTATTGGGTGCAAAATGGTAAAAAAAAAGCAATATAAAGAAAAAGAAAAATGTAGTATATGTACATGGCGTTAATGTTATTTATTTTAGTTTTATCTTAGTTTATTTATTTATATAGAAGTTATAGTTATGAAATTATTAATCATATAGCTATAACAATGACACTTAATATATAATATGGTTATTTATAGTATAATCCCTGTGGGGTTTATAGGTATGGCTTAAATAATTTAAATTCCCAATTGGTAATTAATTCCATATATAAAATATTCTGTTACATTTATAAATACCTCAAATAAATAACTTGGTAAATCCACGACACCCTAAATTAAAATAAAAAAAAAGGAGACAAGGAGAAATTTTTATTCAAAATACTATTTGTTCTTTTAAAAACCATATATTTTTAATTTAATTAATCTTTTAATTCAATTCAATTCAATTTCAATTTCAATTCAAGTCTATTTTATATTCATAGTATGTATATATATATATATATTTAATTGATTAAAAGTATTTTGTTATATATATATATTTGTAAATAATTTTTTGACAGCACCCACACATTAAATTATTTTTTGAGGAGAACGAAAGACGTAGAAAAAAAAAAGAAGAACCAAAAAGAATTCAAAAAAAAACGTGAACGTGTTTTGGCTCATCTCTGGTGAAATAAATATATTTATAATTTGAATACTTTTGTTCATTACAACCAAAAATCCTTTCTATCTAGATATAGATATATTCAATAGAATCGTTACTAACTCCATCATTTTAAAGACAGTATATGACGAAAAAGCTACCTTCACGAAGTAACAATGCCGTTTCTCTAAAAGCTGGAGGTATTCCAACCATTTTATTTTTCATTTTTAGTCAGTTTACAAAATTAATTCATGGTTTACCAATTTTAAATCATCATTCTTCTTCGTCATCATCATCAGTTAATTTAAATCATAATGATCTAAATAATGTTCATACATCAGCTGCCATGACAGCTGAAGAATTTTATATTAATTTATTAACTTCGGTTTGTTTAGTATTAGCCGGAGGTGTATTTGCTGGTTTAACATTAGGTTTAATGGGTCAAGATGAAGTTTATTTAAAAGTTATTGCCACCAGTGGTGATATTCATGAAAGAAAACATGCCAGAAAAGTTTTACAATTAATTGGTCGTGGTAAACATTGGGTATTAGTTACCTTATTGTTATCCAACGTTATAACCAATGAAACTTTACCTATTGTTTTAGATAGATGTTTAGGTGGTGGATGGCCTGCCGTGGTTACTGCAACTGCATCTATTGTTATATTTGGTGAAATTATTCCTCAATCTATTTGTGTAAGATATGGTTTAGAAGTTGGTTCATTATTTGCACCATTTGTTTTGGTATTAATGTATATAATGTATCCAATTGCTTATCCAATAGCTTTATTATTAGATCATATATTAGGTGAAGATCATGGTACTGTTTATAAAAAATCCGGTTTAAAAACTTTAGTTACTTTACATAAATCAATGGGGGTTGAAAGATTAAATCAAGATGAAGTTACAATTATAAGTGCTGTATTAGATTTAAAGGCTAAACCAGTTAGTTCAATTATGACACCAATGGACAGAGTTTATACTATGAGTGCTGATACTTTATTAGATTCTAAAACTGTTGAAGAAATTTTTAATGCGGGATTTTCTCGTATTCCAATTCATTTACCAAATGAACCATTAAATTTTATCGGAATGTTATTAGTAAGAGTGTTAATTAGTTATGATCCTGAAGATTCTTTACCGGTTGCATCATTTCCCTTGGCAACTTTACCAGAAACTGGCTTGGATACTTCATGTTTAAATATTTTGAATTATTTTCAAGAAGGTAAATCTCATATGATTGTCGTAAGTGAACAACCCGGTGAACCAGTAGGGGCCATTGGGGTGTTAACTTTAGAAGATGTAATTGAAGAATTAATTGGTGAAGAAATTGTTGATGAATCGGATGTTTATATTGATATTAATAAAAATATTAAACGTAAAAATCCAGGTCCATTACTGAAAAGAAATTTAACGGCTTATTTACATAATTTATATCATCTTTCTGGAGCAAATTCAAAAAGAAATTCATTAGATTATGGTAATAATAATAATACTGCTGGTGATGGTAATAATAATGGTACTAATAATGGTACATTAAGTATATTGGAAGATAATTTACAAGATTTAGCATCTAAATTAGGTGTATCCCAGCAAATTGATCCTAAAGATGAATCATCAACCGGTCTTACCAAGAATTGGAAACCCAAGAATCCTGCTTCTAATCCATTAGAAACCAATAAATCATTTGTTACCATTAAAAGACCTCATCAAACATCTTCAACTCCTGTGGATAATAATTTGATTGTTATACCAGGACCAAATCGTCAACCACCCGAAGGAACAGGTACAAAAAGTTATGGAGCCATTCATATAAATGAAGAAGGAGCAATTGAAGAAGCCAAGAAGAATCATCAAGAAAGTCAACATTCTCAATTATTTTTATTACCCAGTGAAAGAGAAGCTGATGTTAGTGAACTTGTCGAAGATAAACCGGAAAATCCTATTGATTTGATTGATATAAATCAAGATTCAACTACTAATAATAATAATGATACTACTACTACTAATAATAATAATAATCATCGTGCTACTAGATCAGGTAGTGCCACCACTTCAATTGCTAAGGATATACCGACAATTGTTACTAGTGCATCAACTGGATTAACCAGTAGTCGTACTAGCTCCAGTAAAGTTATAAATCCTGAATATCAAGAAGCCCGATCCTTTAGAACAGGAGGAATCATTGAATCGGTTATCAATGTTCAAGGTGTTCATAAAACTATTATTGAAAATGTTAGTGATGATGATAGAAATGAAATTTCTATTGATGATTTGAATGCTACTGTCAATCTTAAACGAAAGAAGAAAAAGGCCAGTAAAAAGAAGAAGAAGAAGAGAAGTGATCTGTTTACTCTTGATCAATTAAAAGATGGTAATGCTGGCAATGCAACTCCATTATTAGATGACCAAGAAAACAACACGGCTAATGATAGTGATGTTATAATATTGGAAGGTAGCTATCATCAACATCATATTGAAGATGATGAAGAAGAAGATTCAGTATTAAGTAGTAATGGTCATAGCGGATCAAGAAATTCATCAGTTGGCACGGTTCAAAGTGGTGCAGGTGATAATACTAATAGTAAAGATACTAAAGATGATAAAGAAAGCAATGGTAGAAGATTAAGTGTATGGGAAAAATTGAAGGGTTCAACTTCAACCGTTCAACAGAATGAATAGATTTTTTTGTTTACGTGAGAAAAAAAGAAAAAAAGAAAGAAGAAGGGGGTAGGAGTTTGTTTTTGTTTGTTGTTTCTTTTTTATATTTTTATTTATTTCTAATCGTGATTTTTTGAATACCCCCTCTCTCATAGTTTTTTTTATTTATAAAATTTTATAAATCTATATATGTACCCGCCCCGCCCATTCATAGTTTTTAAAGAAGAAAAAAACATTTAATAATAAAAAATGAAAATATTTATATTAGTATTATTATTTATTGTTGATGATAGTTGTAAAACTTTTGTGAAATTAATTTGATTTAATTAAGCGCTCATCAATTAATTTATAAATTTAGGTAATTATGATAGGTTATATTTTACTTAAAAGCGAATAAATTCTACAATGTAGTAAATAAATAATATATAATAACAGTATAGTCAATTAGTCAATCAAAATTAAGTATAAAATATTTCAGCTTCTACTGGTTCAACTTAGTAATATTAATGGCTGTCTAGAATATTAGTGCACCTATTTTAAATTAATTTGATATAAGTAGCGTAGTGCCAAACTAGTACTATATCAATGCATTAACAAGCTGATAGATCAAACATTCTATACGATATAATGTAAGTATAATATATCCTATAATATGATTGTTTAAATGTTATTAATGTAAAAGAAGAAGTGAAAAGAATACAAAAATTAAAAATTAAAAATTAAGTAAATAAATATTTTTAAAAATTATATTGGCGGCTAAATATACAATAATCTGACATTTTATACTTAAATTTAATTAATTGTTGTATTATGTGATTGATATTGTATAAATGCAATTATATTATTATATATCATATGTTAAATAGAGTAATTATAAATTATTAAACTTTCTTACTAAAAGACTGTTATTGTTTAGTTAAATAGTCTATAAAATTATTTAATATGTTGATTATTCTTATTAAGGCTGATAAAAAGATAAAAAGAAAGAACTATAAAAATGAAAAAATTAATTTTAACCACCAAATAAAATAAATTTATATACTTTTTGCAATACATCTTTAATTATTATAATTGTTATATCTCGGATATTTATTCAATTTCTCCGAATTGGTTTTATCTCCGTGAAGATGTTTAAATCCGAACAGATGATCATGTGATTGGATTTTGTGGGGAGATCTTAACAATGATTATTATATATTATTAAATATTATTATATAAAATAACATAAATATTTATATATATATATATATATATATATGTTATTTTGATATATCGGATTTTATAAAAATAATACCGTATATACGATATATATATATTTGTACTTTGAAAGAGAATGTAAATAATAATTATAAATTATTAATTGTTGATCAGTAAGCAGGGTCTTATTCAATTAAATAGCAACTATTAATTCTTGTTTTATCATATGCCTTCTTAACCTTATAAATATATATATATATATCAGTGGAACTAACTAACTTAATATATAGATAAAATTTTATAATACTGAAAAATCAAATTATTTCCAAACTTGGATTAGAATTTTTTTTAATTTAATTTGTGTAACCGTTTAAATTCTTTTATGACAAAACATTTTTTTTTTCTTTCTTTCTCTTTTTGAAACATTTTATTTTTTTTTTTTTAAAAAAGAATTCAATTACAACTTCAATTTTTGATCTTAAAAGATATTATTATCATTGTTTGCTGTTATTGTCAATAATTATAACAACAATTATCATTATCATAATTATCATCATAAATTGTTTCAATTGTTTAAAAGTTTCTTTATAAACTTACTCATCTTAGATTTATATTTATTACTTTATTTTATATAAAATAATACAACAACAACACGTTTGCTGTAATTCATTTATATCCATTATTTTAATACTAGAACAATCCAACAATCGTTTCGTTCATTGAATAGATCATAACTGTATTCAATTTACCCGTCTATACTATCATATAATAATATATCATGCTGTTTAAAAAATTCTTTGGTGGTAATAGTAATAATAATAGTGGCTCATCATCATCAATATCGAGCAATCATCAAAAAAATCAGAATAATTCACCTGAATTAATTCCAAATGATTCAATTAATAATGTGAATAATAATAATCATAATAATTCATTAGAAGTGGCATTATCATCAACATCTCATCGATCATTTTTAAGAAAAAGATCATCAAGAGGTTCAGGCTCAAATATTTCACCGCAAACTTCAACCACATCAATAAGCTCATTAATTAAGAAACATTCAAGTTCGGCAAATACAAAATCAGTATCTCCTATACAACGTCCCCAATCTCCATCATCATCGTCGCCTATATCAATTAATGGAAAACAATCATCAAATGATGTAACATCTGATAATAATAATGCTAGTGCTAATACTGACAATGACAATGATCATCTTCATCAAGGTGGTCAGACTGTTACTCCCAAACGGGTAGAAAGAAACGCTTCTGATTATAGTAGTAGTAGTAATCATCATCATAATCATCATCATAATTCAAATCCTTTGAAACGATTTCTTAAAAAATTCAAACCAGTTACTACTCCACCCACATCATCAACTAATTTAAAAGCTTTACCATTAGATAAATTAAGTACTAGTACTACTCCCACCATTTATTCCAAATATGGAGAAGTTGGAAAATTATTAGGATCAGGTGCCAGTGGATCAGTTAATTTAGTAGCATTAAAATCAGATCCTGAAAAGATTTATGCTATTAAGAAATTTAGATCTCGATTACCAACTGAAAATGAAATTGATTATAAAGTTAAAGTTAAAAATGAATTTAAAATCGGTGAATATTTAAATCATCCGAATTTAATTCATACCATTGAATTAATTCGAGAATCATCATCATCTTCTTCTTCTTCTTCATCATCATTTAAAAAGAAAAGTAAAGCTCCAGTTGAACTTGATTATTATATTGTAATGGAATATTGTGAATATGATTTTTTTAATTTAGTAATGAGTGGATTAATGGGTACAAATGAAATTTTTTGTTATTTTAAACAAATTATTAATGGAGTTAATTTTTTACATGAAAATGGTTTGGCTCATCGTGATTTAAAATTAGATAATTGTGTAGTCAATTCACAAGGTATATTAAAATTAATTGATTTTGGATCTGCAGTTCAATTTAGAAAAGAAGTTTTAAAAGATGAAGAAATTAATGAAAAAATTGAATTAATTGATAATGGAAAATATAAATTAATTCGAGCAAGAGGTGTGGTAGGTTCAGATCCTTATTTATCACCTGAAGTATTTGATCCCTCACTAATTGGATATGATCCACGATTAGCTGATGTTTGGTCAATTGCAATAATTTATTGTTGCATGATATTAAGAAGATTTCCTTGGAAAATTCCCAAATTATCTGATGCATCTTATCGATCATTTTTAGCATTAGGATCGAAAGAGACGTTGGTAGCTACGGATTTACATCAAAGTCTAAGTGATTTAAGTGTTAGTACCAAAGCTTCAACGGTTGCTTCAAATAATAATACTACCAATGGACCAGACAGATTATTGAAATTATTACCTTCTCAATCAAGAGAATTGATTAGGAGTATGTTGGTTATAGACTATAAAAAGAGATATTTTATGAATGATGTTATTAAAGATGAATTTTATAAATCAATTGATAATTGTACGATGGTAATTGAAGGTGAAGAGAATAATGAAGTAGATGATAAGGAAACATCAGAAGAAACACCGGAAAAGACACCAGAACCATCACCATTAGAATCACAACCTGGTTCAATTGAATCGGATGTAAAGAAACAAGAAAAGTTTGATTATACTAGTTCAAAGGCCAAGATTTATAAATCTACAAATCATACTCATCATTTAGTAACAGAAGATGATTTAAATAAATTAAATTTAGAAAAGGAAAGATTAAAGAAGTTGAAGGATGCTGGTGTTGCTTAAAAGTTGGGATATACAAAAATTATATAATATATAATATATAATATATAATATATAATAAATAGATATATCTTGAATGTTCTGATAAATTTTTAAAAATTCTTTTTAAGCGCAAACAAAAACAAAAACAAAAACAAAAAGATAAAAAATAAAAATTTACAGCAACACAATTTTTATATCAATTAATCATTAGAATACCAAACATCCCTATAAATATAGATGGTATATCATGATAGTTACCGATAATGAAGTCAATGTACCTCATCTATCCAATTGGATTAACATCATTTGTCTTTATTCATCAATCATATCGTCATTAATTATAATTCTAAGTATTATATTACATTTATTAAATTATCGAAAGCCATTTCAACAAAGATTAATGATTAGAATTCAATTAATTGTCCCATTGTTTGCTATATCATGTTATTCAATGTTAATCAATCAAACTTCAATCATAATCAAATATTTCATTGAACCAATTCGAGAAGTTTATGAAGCATTTGTAATTTATACATTTTTTTCATTATTAACTGATATGTTAAATGGTGAAAGAAATATAATTATAATGACAAGTGGTAGACAACCAGTTAATCATCCTGGTATACTAAAATATTTATTCTCCCCATTAGATATATCGGATCCTTATACATTTTTATTTATTAAGCGAGGAATATTACAATATGTTTGGTTAAAACCCATAATTTGTTTTTTAATATTATTATTTGAATTAATTGGTTGGTATAATGTTAATGATATGAGTTATAAATCAACTTATTTATGGTTAACTATTATTTATAATTTTAGTGTATCAACTTCATTATATTGTTTAGCAATATTTTGGAAGATTTTATATAATGATTTAAAACCATTTAATCCAATTGGAAAATTTTTATGTGTTAAATTAATTATATTTGCCAGTTATTGGCAAGGAGTTATATTATCAATATTAAATGTATTTAAACTATTACCTGGGAATGAAGATGATAAAGCTAATCAAGAAGGTAGTATTGGAATTTGTATACAAAGTGCATTATTATGTATTGAATTAATTGGATTTTCAATTGGTCATTGGTATTCATTTTCTTATAGACCATTTTCAATAAGTCAATTACCTTACGGTAGATTAAAATTTAAATTTGCTTATAAGGATACATTTGGTATAAAGGATTTAATTCATGATTTTCAATTAACATTTCATGGCGATTATTATAAAAATTATAAATCATTTGATTCAGTTGAAGCATTGATTGCTCATCCTGATTCAAAAGCAAGAATGATTAGAATAAATCAAGGATTAAGATATCATTATGATGGTAAGCATAAGCATTGGTTACCAAATCAAATCTTACCTTCATCGTCATCATCATCGGCCCATATTAGAAGTACTTCAGAAATTAATGCAGTTACTTCTCTACCACCAGCACCAGCTAATCAACCATTATTATTGAGTTCTTCAGAATATGCGGCTTCTGTAAATTCAACTGGTACATCAATGAGAGCAATGTATGGATCATCACCCAAGAGTAATCATATATCACCTCCTGATTCTCCACCTCCAAATTTTATACTAAATAGTAATGAAACAACAATACCAATACCAGAAATTTTAAATACTGATCAATTTAATTATGATAAAGAATTATTAGATGAAGATGAATTTTATTATCAACAAGCATGTTCTGTAATAAATAATTATAATTTAGATCAAATTGAAATTAAAAAAATTATAAATTATCCTATTGTTGATGAATTAATTCATGGTCACGAATATGGTTATAAAGTGAAAAAATTAAGACAAGAAAGATTATTACTGAGGGATAGTAATGATGAAGGTGGTTTACATCAACCAACCATAAATTCCAATGAAAGTTATCGATATGGTAGTATTGTTTAATATATAATGTAATATTAATAATATTTGTTTAATCTATAGATTAGAAAAACAAAGAAATATATATAATAAGTAATCGAATTAATTAATTAATTAAATTCATTTATTTACAGAGTAATGTTATGTACAGCGTTTAATTTTTATCAGATAATTTTTCATCTGTGTCATTTTGTTCTTCGACTTGTTCTTCAACTTCTTCAACATGTTCATCTGGTTGTTCATCATCTATTTCATGTTCATCTTCATTTTCAATATTTAACAGATATAAAGAATCTAAATTTTCTTCCGATATTTCTTCAACTTTATTTTGGGATACCTTTTTAACTTTTTTTGGTTCTACTTCCTTTTCTTTATTTTTTTCTTTATTTTTTAATTCTTCCAATCTTTTTAATTCTGATTCATTTATAGTTACCATTATTTGAAATTTATTTTCCATTCTACCTTCAACTGTATATGTTATTGGACATTCATCTAAGAATTTAAGTAATTGTTCATAAATCATTTCACGTCTTGATAATTCGATATGAAATTGAGCAGGATCTTGAAAAATTGGGGCATGTCTAATATCAAACGTTTTCTTAGTATCAAGTCCCAGAGAATTTTTTACAAATTCAACATCCTTTAAATGAACTCGAGGATCTTTAATATAATGTTTTTTACTAACTAATATGATTAAAAAATTCTCTCCTTTTTCTATTAATCTCGTAATTTCTTTTCTCTTTTGACAAACTAAATCTCCAAGACTTAAATTAAAATTAATAGTATACGTCTTTAAGGTTGATTTTTTCTTTTGAACTTTTATACGTTGTTTTAATGATTTCATAGCTGATACACTACCTAAATCAATTAATTCTTGTTCCTTTTGTAATGCCAACTCAGATGAATAACCTTTAATCATTTCGCTGATTACACAGTTTTTAATTAATGGTAAATCATCATCTCTAATAATTAATTTTAATCCAACTTTTGTTAAATCAAGTGAATTAACAATTTCAACTAAATTGGTGGTTTCTATTTTACCATTATGAGGATTAAGATATTTTACTCGATAATTATCAGTAACTTCAGCTGTTCTTTGAATAACTGATTTCAATGAACTTTTAGCTATATCTGAACCGGTATTGAATTCAAATCTTAATCTTCTTGGTTGATAGTCTTCATTATTATATCTGCTATCTCTATTATCATACCTATTATTATAATTATTCCTATTATTATAATTATTTCTATTATTACCATACGATCTCTTATCAAACGATCTATTCCTATCACCATATCCTTCATTATATTTGCCATCTGATCGATTATTGCCATATCGAGAATTACCTCTATTATTATTGTTATTATCCTGATTATCATCAAACTTAACAAAACTCTTTTTTGTACTAGGGGAAGATGGATTCTGTACTATATGATCAGGACCTCTAAGCAAAGGCAGACTAGTATGCAATAGCCTTACTATTGCTCTACTACTTTGTACTCTGCCAATCATCATCTTAATCAAACTTATAGAAATTTCTTTTCATTATTTTAAATATATAAATTTTGAAATAAATTCAGAATGAAAACAAAAATTATTTTTTAAAACTTTGAACAAAAGTGCACGACCCTTAAAATGTTTAAAATCTATTATCTATTATCATTATTATTATATTACATTATATATATATATATATATTAATATAGATATATATATTATCTTTTACAATTGATTAATTAAATTATATTAATCTTACATATTGTGAAAGAGAGGTATATTTAAATATTTGTGTTTTGTTCTAAAAGTAGTTAACAGCCTGTGGTAGCGCTTAATAAACTATGTTTAATCTGTTAGTATTTCTAAATGTCTTTTTAATTTCATTCAAATGTATTCAATATTTTCACCTAATTATTATTAACACAATATTGATATAGTTACAACTATTAATATGTTTAAACTGATTTATTATTAAAGTAAAATTTTATAAAGAGCGGCCCAAAAAAATATTTGGAATGCCCCGCTAAAAAAATAAAAATAAAAATAAAAATAAAAATTTATCAAAAGCAGAGAATTGCTTTATTAAGGAATATGAAGCAATTATAGTATGGATCGAATCAGAGAGATAAACAGAGAAGGGCTACGAAGCAGAAGTCATTCCATTGATTTGGGTGATAAAAAGAGACATCAAGAGATTGAAAAAGAAAAAATTGATCAGGAACAAGAACGAGAAAGACAACGATTAGAATCGATTGAAGAAGCAGTGAAAGAAAAAGAAGAAAAGGTTAAAAACCAATTGCCTCCAAATAAAATAAAACTTGATAGTCCCAGTATATGGGTAATATTTAAAGAAATGATTAAAATGAATACTGTACTTGAAAATAATGGAGCAGTAGCAAGAGATCATGTAAGTATTCCTCTTCACATAGAAGATTAAATTAAATTAGTTTAATTTAATTTATAATTTATAATTTATAATTTTAATTTACTAACATATTCTAATCTTATAGATGGCTAATGAAAGAACATTTTTAAGTTGGATAAGGACAGCATTAACATTAGTATCATTTGGAATTGGATTTTTACAAATTTATAGATTAGATGTCAATGCTGATCATAAATTAACCAATGAAAATACTAATAAATCAAATGATAATATTGGACAATCCAGAAATGAAACTTATCAATCAATAACTAAACCAGTAGCATCAATATGTATATTATTAGGATTAATAAGTTGTATATTCGGAATTATAAGATATTATCAAGTTCAATTTTTATTGTTGCAGAATTATTATCCCGCTACAAGACTATTTATAATTATAGTAATTGTTATTAATTTCTCAATGTTATTACTACTAATTTTATTAGATATTAAACTTAGTCTAAGATTCGATTAAAAAGGGGTTTCTGAGTTAAAATCAAGGTTGTTATGGTGTTTTTCTTTTTCATATTTTTCATTTCTTTCATATAAACGGGTTAATTTTGGTAATGTTTTCTATTTATTTCATTTATTTATTACATTTATTATATATATATATATATATCTTTATTTATTTATTGTTATACTAATTTTGTAATAGTTAATATTTAAAGGCGTAAAATAATTTAGCCACGCACTTCATTAAGAATTTTTTGTATTATTTTTTTTTTGTCGATAAATTTCAAATAAACATTGACATATTTAGAACCAAAATTCAATAATAATACCAATAACTATAACAATAACAATGTCTGATTATAATTCCAATACGGTTGCTCAATTGAAGGACTTATTAAAAGAAAGAAATTTATCCATTGATGGTAAAAAAGCTGATTTAGTTCAAAGATTAATTGAATCTGATGCTGAAACTACTACCACCACCACCACCACCACAATTCCTACTGAACCATTGGTAGAGGATTCAATAATCGAAGAAGCTATTCCGGCTGTAATTACTGAAGAATCATCCACAACCACCACCACCACCACCACCACAATAGCTGCTGCTGACGCCGCCACCACTGGAGAAGAAGATCAATCAACGTTAACTGTAATTCAACCTGCTAAAAAGGAAGAACCAAAAGTTTTAACAGCTGAAGAAAGAAAACAATTAGCCATTGAATTATTAAAGAAAAAAATATTGAGAGCTGAAAAATTTGGCGATGAATCAGCCGCTGAAATTGCTCGTAAAGATTTAATAAGAGTTGAAAAATTTGGAGTTGAAGTTGGTACAACATTAGCAAGAGAAATTGGAATTGTTGATAAAGGTTTAAGTAATAAAAAATTTCATCATAATAAGCATCATAAAGGTTTTAAACATAGAAATAATAGTAATAATAAACGTAAAAATTAAGCTAAAAATCTCTTTATTGAACCCACCCTTTTGAATTCACACTTTTTTAAATATATATATGTATATATAATTGTATAGGTAAGTAACATAGCAATAAAAAACTGAATTCTTGATCAGCTTCATATGTTGATAAGAAATCAGTAGTACATTTATAACTATAAACATACGATCAAAAGGATATAAGTAATAACAATTAACGTAAAAAACACAAACGTTAATAAAGCATATTAATAAATAAATAAATCAAAAAAAAAGAATGAATATAATAATAAAATAAAATCAATTTTAATGAACTTCTTCTTCACCACCAACTTCAATTTCACCTTCACCTTCATCTTCACTAATTTCATATTGTGATACATCGGCATATTCATTTGGATCATTTTCATTTGGATCAATGATTAAACCATTATTATCTTTAATCCAAATTGCATAAATTAATATAATTAACAAGAAGAAATTAATATATTGAGTCCAAAGAACTGGTAAAATATATTTCAAACTAAATGCGGATTCTACTAATTTAACTTGCATGATTTCTAAATCTAATGGAGTTGAAGTTTGTTGAGGTAATTCAACTGATCTAACAAGATTATAAATTGTAAATCCTACTGTTATAATAGTAATAATTATTGGTAACACAAATATAACTAAAATTGATTGTCTAAATGCCTTGATAATTTTTTCATTTGATGAATTTGAATTGGGGAACTTACTTATAATTTTTTTAGTTTTAAAATAATTTATAATTGATAATACTAACCAAATAAATGGAAATATACCTGATGAAATTGATAAAATTGCATTAATATTAATTAAGAATTTTGAATTATCTGCTAGTTGTTCTTGTTGAGCAGCTAATGGATTAGCATTTGTTTTTAAATTTAATTGAATAATTTGAGCTAATAATGTAACTATTAAATTAGTAATAAATAATATAAAAGCTCTTGAAATTGATTTCTTAGGCAAAATTCTATAATTTTTAGAATTACCAGTATGATAATAAATAACTCCATAACCCATGGAAAATAATAATATAAAGAAATTAATTGATATATGAAATGCATTGGAAGCAAATACTCCAATATTAGTTAATAAATTAATAAATGAATTATTAATTAAATTATTTTGAAGGAATAAAACAAATAATTGATAAATATTTAAAAATATAAATGGTAATAATATAAAAAATATAATTCCCTTGGAAATTATTGAAATTGAATTTAAATTTTTAAAATCTTCATCAATTTTAAATTTTATAATATAATTTAATAAATATCCAAATAATACAATACCAATTAATATAACAATAGGTAGTTGAGTATAATAAATATAAAAGAAATAATTTAAATTACCAAATGAATTTTTAAATTTAATTGGAATTGAAATATTAGTAATTTCTTTATCAATTGGTGGAGCAATATAAATACAATAAAGACCTGATCTTTCAACTGAAAAATTAACATCAATGTGACCAATATCTTCATCCTTATTACCTTCTCTTTTGTCTAATGTAATATAATCATTATAAATATCATTTTCATTTAATTTATAATCTTCTTTAGTTTCTAAATTAAATTTAAAATTTTTAAAATCAATTAATTTATCAAATAATTCAAATTTATTTTCTTTATATAATGTATTATATTCAATAAATGATGGTAAATTGGTAAAATTTCCAATATCAGTATATTTAAATATTAAAATTGGGAATTTAAGGGTATTAATTATTGATTCATCTGTGGTTGAAATTGAATCAATAAATAAATTAATGGTGGCATTTGATTTTGAACCAGATAATTTAGTAACAAAATTACAAGTAGCACCATCAGAATTAAAATTTGTCTCTAATTCATTATATGATGAAGCTTGAAGTGAATTAACTAATGATAAATTTAATAATATAAATATTAATTTTAGAAATATTCGAAAATTTGTCATGATCTGTTTGATAATGTATTAACTATTGGAATATTTAATAATTTGCAAAGTCTGTAAACAAATAAATAAATAAATAAATAATAATATTAATTGATGGAATAAGTGAATGTATTAATGAATTGTGGATTCAATAGATATTGTTAAATATGATACTTCTGGTTCTTCTTAAAAGAACCCCTTAAATTTATAAATTTTGCCATTCATTATTTTTATTTAATTTTTATTAACTATTACAATGTAGTAACTGTTGCGGTCTGGGTGTTGAATATGAAATTTTAAGCCATTTAAATAACTGGCATATTTCTATAATTGGAATTAAAACCATGTTGTTATATAATATACTATAAGACATGTTTTACTATAAGTCATATATATATTATATATTATCGTATCATATATATATAAATAGTTAATGATATCATAATTCAAATGTATATGTTAATATATTTAGTTTTAATGATACAGTCATTTATTTAATTAGCATTTAATTAATTGTCTATCACACTAAATATTATATAACTTTATCTTTTCAAATATTCATTAATAATTAATCGAAAATGATATCTTATCACATCTACAGTAATTAATTAATAGTATTCGTTTGATATTTACTATAACCGTTCTAAAATACGTTTTAACCGATGCGACATATTTCAGCCGAGAGAGATATATGTCGCTTGTTATCTGATTATTTTCATTAGTTATTTCTGGTTTCAGTAGTTAATATATAGTATTTGATCGATTATATAGAAAGGATTAATATAAATATCCAAAAACTGTTCATAAACAGCATTAAACTAATATAAAAGTAAAAAAAAAATGATAAATTTAATCAGTGTACATAAAAAACAACTATATTACATAAACTTAAATCAATATATGTCTAACATATAAAACTTTACAATTCAAAATTCCTTGAATCAGATAAGCAATAGTTGAATAATCAATATGCCCTTTAGCCCTCTATGTAACATCAATATCTCCAGCTTCCACAGCTTGTTCTACCAAATTTTCAAGATTGACATTGAAAAGATTCATAGGTATACCCAGTGATAAATGTTTAAATTTACCAAAAGTCACGATTCTATACCTCCATACCTCTATGCACCTTCAGTTTTACCATCCTCACTTCCAACTCCAATGTACGACCATTTTGGTCCTAATGAATTTAATATATCAATTAATTCACTATGATATACTTTTTGAATAGCTACCAATGTAGGCTGATCTTTTGATTGATCACGAATGCCTTTAATCACAATTTTGAGTCTTTCTGGCCAAGCTAAATCAAGTTTTTCAAGTGTGACAGAATGGTAATCTAAATTAAAAGTGTATACGTGACATGGTTTTGGATAAGTAATACCGACAACAAACAAATACCTAGTATATCTATTACATTGCACTGTTAAGTCATCCTCGGAGTTATCTTTTAATTTTGTTAATTTTTTGATATCTTTTGAATGTTTATTGGCTTTTGAACCCATTCTTGAAAGTTATTGATTAAATATGGTATCAATTATCAAGGGGAATTATTGTTATATACCTATATATCTATATACTATATATATACCTATATACCTATATATATACCTATATATATATTAAAGGAAGTCATTTTATTAATCATTCATTCACTAGGTCTTGTTGAAATCGACTCGATTCTAGACTCATATGAAATGGATTGATTAATACGAATAAACAAAAACCAAAATTAAACAAATTACGTCATGTTCAAAATTGGGTGTGAAAAAAAAAAACTTTATTTCGTATCTCGTAATTTTTATAAATAACGATTAATTTCCTTTGATGTTTCAATTCATAACATTTTTAATTAACGACCAAAATGGGATCAAAAGCCAGTAAAAATAGAAGAGAATCGAGGTTAGCCGCCCAATTTGCTAAAACTCTAACTCCAAAAGGTAATAAAGCTAATACTAGTACTATTTTTAATTCATATGGTGAAATTCCAAGCCCCGCTAGAGTATATACTTATAATATAGACTATCATCCTGTCACACTTGATAAACTTGATGCAGCTTTAGCTTGGCCTGAAAGACTCAAAATTGTGGCTGGAAATATTATTGAGTATTCACTGAATTCTCCAACATTAGTTGGCCTTCATAAAGTTCTGCATAGTCAATTAGTTGATATCTTAAATTCATTAGGACCAGAATGGTCATACATTGGAGTTGGAAGTGAAGATGGTGAAACTAAGGGTGAGTTTAGTCCTATATTTTACCAAAAAAAGAATTGGGAATTATTATCGTCTGAAACTTCTTGGTTAAGTGATACACCCAATGTACCAAGTCAAGGGTTTTATGGTTCCAAAAGAATCATAACTTTTGGTAAGTTTACCCATTTATTACTGGGTATACGTTTGAATTATTTTAATGTCTGTCTTGATAATATGCATGAATCAATTAGAATTAAATTACTTGATGATATTCTTTTAAAAGTTAAGAAAAGTCGTGATTATAGTGCTTTAGGTGCTCTGAGTTAATCAATCTTCAATTATTAAGCTTGAAGGCTTCGCTTTTAAACATATTAGACTTGTAATAACTATCTGAGATGTATAAATTACTTATAATTATATTAAATTTATCTAATACTTGCTTTTTCGCTTTTCATACCGTATTTAAATATGTTTGTATAGTAAGAATTATTCAGTTTTAGTAATACACTATTTGTCAGACATAGGCTTTCAATTAACTACTATTCTGGTAATTATTGTCAGTTACAAAATAATATTGGTTGATAATAAAATAATATCTAAAGGATCTTTCTTTAAACGGAGCTTTAAGTCCGGAGCCCCAAAAAAAAACCATTATTTTTTTGTGGAGTTAACTTCGACGATGAAAAACTTTTTCTAAAATACAAAATTTTAAACTTACATATCTTATAATCAAGAATTGATTTCATTAAAAGGGCTATGAGTTCTGTTAAACCTTATTACGAGGCGTTGCCAACTTCTTTAAAACCTTTTCATTATGATTTATCGATTTCAAATATTGATATTAGTCAAGAAACTTTTAAAGGTAAAGTTGAAATTAATTTAAATATAATTGAAGAAACTAATGAATTACATTTAAATTATCGAGATTTAACAATTTCGAAGGATAATATTACTGTTGAATTGATTAATGATGAGAATATAAGTGTAATTGATATTGAATCATTAGAAGAATATCAACAAAAGGAATTTTTTATTATAAAATTAAAGCAAAATTTAAAACCATTAGAAAATACCAGTTTGAAAATCACATTAATTTATGATGGTGTTATTCAAACAAATATGGCAGGATTTTATAAATCAAGTTATACTGAAAATAATGAAGAAAAGTTTATGTTATCAACTCAATTTGAAGCAACTGACGCAAGAAGAGTATTTCCATCGTTGGATGAACCATTATTAAAATCAACTTTTAAAGTTAATATATTAACTCCAAAGAATTGGATTGCCTTAGGTAATACACCAGTTGAATCAATTGTTGAACAATCTGAATTAGAAAACTTATATACTTTTGAAAAAACTCCGATTATGTCTACTTATTTATTAGCTTGGGCATTAGGAGAATTTGAATATATTGAATCATTTACTGAAGATATTTACAATGATAATAAACCATTACCAGTTAGAATTTATACTACCAAAGGAGGTAATCATCTTGAAAATGCAAAATTAGCTTCTGAAATAACTCCAAAAATTGTTGATTATTTTTCAAAAATTTTTGAAATCAAATATCCATTACCAAAATTAGATTTAATTGCTGTTCATTCATTTAGTCATAATGCTATGGAAAATTGGGGTTTAATAACTTATAGATCAACTGCTTTATTATATTCAGAAACAAAATCTGATCCATCGTATAAACAAAAGGTTGCATATGTTGTAGCTCATGAATTAGCTCATCAATGGTTTGGAAATTTAGTTACTATGAAATGGTGGGATGAATTATGGTTAAATGAAGGTTTTGCAACTTGGGTTGGTTATGATGCAGTTGATTACTTATTTCCTGAATGGGATATATTTAGTGGATTTGTATCAGAATCTTTACAACAAGCTTTAGTATTAGACGGATTAAGAAATTCTCATCCAATTGAAGTACCAGTTATTGATGCATTAGATATTGATCAAGTATTTGATGCTATTAGTTATTTAAAAGGGGCATCAACCATTTTAATGCTTTCAAATTATTTAGGTCGTGATTTATTTTTAAAAGGGGTTGCATTGTATTTAAATAAGAATAAATATAATAATGCAACCTCTCATGATTTATGGGATTCAATTGGTCAAGTATCAAATAAACCAATTGATGAAATTATGAATGAATGGATTAAAAAGGTGGGATATCCAATTATTGATGTTAATTTAGAGGATTCATCAAATGGTTTAATTTTAAAACAATCAAGATTTTTAAATGGTGGTGATGTAAAATTAGAAGAAAATTCGAGTAAATGGTGGATTCCATTAAATATATCAAGCGAAGAAGAATCAATTGATTTTATAGTTGACTCATTTGAATCTGAAACTTTAATAATTGATAATTTTCCATTAACTTCAAAATTCTTTAAATTAAATAAAAATACGACAGGAGTTTATCGTGTGAATTATTCAACCAAAATTTTGGAAAATAATATTTTACCATACTTTAATAAATTAAGTATTAGAGATAAAGTTGGATTAATTGCTGATTCAACTGCCACATCCATTGCAGGAAATAATTCAACTATAAGTCTTTTGAAATTAATTAAATCAATTAAACATCAATTAAATGATGATTATGTTGTTTGGTTAGAATTAGGTAAAAATTTGAATACTTTATTAAATGTATTTGCTAGTGATAAAGAATCAAATTTATCCAAAAAATTAAATGAATTTGTTAGATTAGTTTATGAAAATAAAGCATCAGAATTAATTGATGATTATTCTAAAATTAATGATGATAAAGAAGATTTTTTGAAAGTTAATTTAAGATCAGATATTTTATCTCATGCTGGATTATTATCAATTCCAAAAGTTGAAGAATTTGCATTAAAATTATTTAATGAATGGATTAAGACTGAAAAGATTGATCCATCATTAAGATCATTCATATTTTCAACTATTGCTCATTCAAAGGATTTTAATAAAGAACAATTTAATGCAATTTTTAAAGAAATTACTAATCCAACTTCATTAGATTCAAGAGAAGTTGCATTAAATTCTTTGGGTCATATAAGTAATAAAGAATTATCGGAAGAATTAATCTTAAACCTTCTAAAGCCTGAAATTATCCCAATTATGGATAGTCATTATTTAGGAGTCCCATTATCAAAAAATCCAGTTACCAAGGATTTCTTATTAGAATTCTTTTTAAACAATTATGATGAATTATATAAATTAATGTCAACAAATATGGTGGTTTTGGATAGATATATTAAATTTACTTTAGGTAATTATAATTCAATTGAGATTCATAATAAAATTGAATCATTCTTTGTTCATAAAGATGTTCATGGATTTGAAAGATCAATATTATTAGTATTAGATAATATTAAGATTAATTATAATTGGTATAATAGAGATAAAGATGAAATTGAAAAATTCTTATCCTGAAGAGATAGAATATTAATACAATAAAAAAAGTTTGGGGAAAGGTGGTTCATTAAAAAAAAAAAAAAAGTCAAAATAATCATTTTATGAAAGTCGTCATTTTTACATTTAATTAAAAACAAAAATATACATATCTTTTTTTATTTTATATTTAATCAATTATATAACAACTACCTTATGTACAAAATCTTTAAGCATTATCAACTTTATGATCATGAGTAGCAGCGTATCTACCAGAAGGATCTTCATGACATCCCCATTCTGCTTTTGGAATCCATCTCATAACAGTTGTAGCAGCGGCTTTTGAATTACCAAATACTTCATCGAATTTTAATCTATACCAATAAGCTTCTTTGGTAGTTGGAATATCGTTACCCCATTCTGGTTTTGGATGTTTAAATTGTTCATCAGAAATTGTTGCTTCAGCAGTATCTTTTAAAGCATCAATCCAAGAATATCCAACCCCATCAGAAAATTGTTCCTTTTGTCTATATAAAATTTCTTTTGGTAAATAAGGTTCAGCAGTTGGATCATCAGAAGTATCAAAAGCTTTTCTTAAAATATATTTTTCAATTCTACCTTCCTTTTGATTAATTAATTTATCTTCAGGATTAATATTCATACAAACTTCCAAGAATTGTTTATCTAAAAATGGAACTCTTGCTTCTAAACCCCAAGCCATGGTTGATTTATTGGCTCTAAGACAATCAGCATAATGTAAATTCTTAACTCTTTGAACACATTCTTTATGAAATTCATCAGATGATGGAGCACTTGAAAAATATAAATATCCTCCAAAAATTTCATCTGATCCTTCACCGGATAAAACCATTTTAACTCCTTGAGCTTTAATTTTTCTTGATAATAAATACATTGGAGTTGATGCTCTAATGGTTGTAACATCATAAGTTTCTAAATGATAAATAACATCAGTTAATGCATCAATACCTTCATCGATTGTAAAAGTATGAGAATGATGAATTGTACCAATAAAATGAGCAACTTTTTCAGCAGCAATTAAATCAGGAGCACCTGGTAAACCGATTGCAAATGAATGTAATCTATTCCATCCATTACTATGTAATGAACCTTTATCATCAATACCAGATAATTCCTTGGTAGCATCAATACCTTCAGAAGTAATAGTAGCAGCTGCTTTTTTTGTTTCTCTTTGAGCAATGGCTGCAATTAATGAAGAATCTAAACCACCGGATAATAAAACACCATAAGGAACTTCAGCCATTAATCTTTTTCTAACGGCTAATTCTAAAGTTTCTCTAACTTCTTTTAAATCAACATGTTTTTGAGGAATTTTTGAACCATCCCACCAAGTTGGTTCAAAATATCTGGTAATTTCATCAGTATTAGAATCATAAACATGACCAGGAGGAAATGCAGTAATTTCATCACATTCATCAATTAAACATTTTAATTCTGAGGCAAAATATCTTGTTTGAGGGTTTTTGGATGATTTACCATAATATAAAGTTGTAATACCAATTGGATCTCTGGCAGCAATTATTCTATCATTAATTTTATCATAACAAACCCAAGCAAACATACCATCTAAATATTTTGGAGCATCAATACCATACTTTTCAACTAATGGAATAATAGGTTCACAATCACTTAAAGATTTAAAACCATAAGATTTAAATTCATCTCTTAAATGAATATGATTATAAATTTCTCCATTAACTGCTAAAGTAAAATTTTCATCGGGTGAAGTAATTGGTTGAGCACCGGATCCAACACCAACAATGGCTAATCTTTCATGACATAAGATGGTTGAATTTTGAATGATGTTACCTGACCAATCTGGACCTCTATGTCTAATTAATTTACTATATTGTAATGCTTTTGATTTGAATTGTTCAACTTCAGGTTGTCTGTAAGCAGCAAAGATACCACACATATTCTTTTTATATGATTATTATTATAATAATATTATTATTAAGAATAACAGAATGAGTCCTAATGGTAGGATATATAAAATAAAAAAGTCTATTAGTTAAAGGTTGAAGAATGAAAGAAAGAAAGAAAGAAATAAAAGTGAAAAATTTTGAATTCTTTATATATTTTGGGCGATCTAAATTTTTGTCGGCTGTTTTAATGAGTCAGAACGAAATCCGGAGATCCGGTTGTTATTTGGTCATGTGAGTAGTGATGCTTATGTAATGTTATATCCGAGGGTCTGACATCACACCAACAATTTTTTCTTTTTTAACAGTAACAGGCCCGATGACTCAATATAATAATAATAAATAAATAAATAAATAACAATAAAGATAAAGATAATATTATATTTATTATTAGGAATATAAATAAATTTATTATAATTATAAGATATATGATCATTACCATATATAACTATTATTTAACTTGTATTAAAGATAATATATTCATTATAATGACTTTTCTAATATCCTTTAGCGGAAGTTTACCTAATTAGGAAAGCGCCAATTTTTATAGAACAAAGTATCAAATGTTAAAATGAAATTAAAATCATTTGTTTTTAACAAAAATATCCAACTATCAAATAGTATTACATAATGACATTAATCGTATTAGAATATAGTGTAGCTGTAGGCTATATATTTATGATTAGTAATATCCTACTAGTTAAATTTTATAAGCCATTAAACAATTTATTATTATATGGTAAAAATATCTCCAACAAATCAATTAATGATAGTCATTCATCAAATAATATAATTAAGAATATTGTTGATCATATAGTTAGTTTAACGGTTCCAAAATCATGGTTTACACATTATTATATTGCATTCTTTGTTTTATGCCTGTCAATTCAATATGTTACATATGGTGATAATAATATCCCATCCGATGATAATTTCATAACATATAAAGATTATAAGATTATTCATTATTTACTATGGTTTCAATCATTAAGAAGATTAATTGAAAGCATTTTAATAACAAAATTTGCCCCAAATTCAAGAATGAATTTTAGTCATTATTTCGTAGGATTATTCCATTATATTTTAATATCATTAAATTGTTATTTAAGTTTAATTTCATCAAATCATCAATCAATTGACATTAATTCATTGACTATTATTGATATTTTATTAATAACTATATTCTTAATCTTTTCAATTAATCAAAATTTAAATCATTACCATTTATCAACCTTAAAAAAATATTCTTTACCATATAAATTTAAATTTGTTTCTTCAGCCCATTATTTTGATGAAATTATAATTTATACAATCTTCGTTATATTTAGTATAAAGAATAATAATAATAGTAATAATAATATTTTATCATTTATTTCATTGAATTATTTAATTAGTTGGTTATTTGTTGTAATTAATTTATCAATTAGTTCAATTGATACTTATAAATTTTATAAATTAAAATTTAAAGATGAATTTAAGCTTAAATGGAGTATAATTCCAGGTCTTATTTAATATTTATATTTGAATATTTAGCTGTTTTTAAATTTCTACAATCAATCTTGTTTTTATGAAACTTTGATCATTTAAAGCTTTTTCTTTCCAATATTCAGCCCTCTAACTGCAGATCCATGACTCAAAAATAGCTTTTTTTATTACCTCAGTCTGGTTCTGTATTATGTCTCTTCAGCCAATCAACTAAATTACCATTAATAGCTGGATATGGATCCTTGAGATTGATTGAATTAAATTAAACTGAAAATGGCAACAATTTTATTACGAATTATTTATTAAATACTACTTTAATAAAACAATACATACAATATTCAATCCCCCACCATATTTCACTAAATTTCAGTGTGTTTATTACTTTTTTCAAATAAGCAAAGTCAAAACCGAAAGATATATCATATCTTATCTTATAGGTAATAATTTATCTGACTTTGTATCATGTGATTTGAACTCCTGCACACAGAATAATGTAAACAAATCAAAAATATTTTTAACTAATTAATTAGAACAATTTTCAACTATTATCATATAGAGAAGTATAATTATAGTTATAGTTCAACGTAACTATGTTCTCATCAAAGATTCAATCTCCAATATCGGTCAATTTAGAATCCTCTGGTACGAGTATTGTTCATGGATGTCCTGGAGTTATTAGAAGCTTACCAAGAATTGAAACTAATTTAGAAATTAGACCCACCATACCTGGTAAATCATTTAAAATACGATCAATTAGTCTTGAATTAAAAACAATACAAAAAGTAGCGGTACCTTCCAAAATTGGTTATAATGAAGCCATTCGAGAATATAAAATTTATGAAAATCCATCAGTTTATAGACCACCAATGGGACAATTAAGTCAAGAATTAATTGGATTAAATATACCAATTTTAATACCATTACCTAAAGATATTATATCCAGTGGATTATTTCCAAATTTTAATGCTTATACCATTCATAAATTATTTATAAAAATTTCATGTGGTGATACAATTGAAAATGAAATTAATTTTATAAGTACATTTCCAATTCCAATTATTATATATGATACATTACCATTATATGGATTATTTAATGAACCAGTCATACAATCTATTACCAATTCTGATCAACAGGTTATAGTCGAATCAATCTTACCCGTATCATCATTAGGTCCAAGAGATCCGTTTAATATAACGATTAAATTACTGACCAATTATTTAAATAGTAATTTAAAAAAGAATATTAAATTATCAAAATTAACTATTCAAATTCATGAAATATTAGAATGCTTTGAAGGTGGATTACCTAATAAATCAACTAAAATATTTAGTACTAGTGAATTATTTGAAGATACTTCAATAACAACTCTGGGAATATCATATGAATTTAAATGTAAATTTCCTTATTATAATGATTATTTAAGATTATATGCTAATAAATCAGGTAAGAAGAAACCAATAAAGGAAGAAGATTTTGATGAAAATGGTCAACGAATTAAATTCAATCCTAATACAGTTATACTAAATAATTTAGTAAGTGAAAAAATTGAACCTGGTATACCATTAACTCATACTCAAGGATTTACAACTAGAGGTAATTTTTTTTCAATTAGGTATGAAATTAATGTTAAAGTTAAATTAATTAATTCTAAAGATTTAGAATTTTCAATCCCATTAACGGTATGTCCATTTGATAGAATCAGTAGCGATTATTTATTAAATTGGATTTCAAAAGAATATGAGGATTCAGGGTTAAAATTTGGTAATGATGTTAGAAATTTAATTCATCATACTGTAAATTATGATGAAATTATTGAGATTTTTCAACAATTTATTGATCCTCCAAAGACTTTTAAGAATAAGAAATCAGATTGGATTAAATTGGGATATTCAGTATAATGAATGAATGATATTAAACTTAATAAATAAATATCTATATTGCAAAGTATATAATTAGAATAGAGATAGAGAGAATTAAAGAAAAATTAGTAAATAAAGTGTTTAATCCATTAAAGAATGTAGAAGGGGTTATAATTAAGTAATTAAAATTATTCAAATAATTTGTATGGTCGTGTACTTTTTATCAATATCAAAAATAAAACTTTATTTTCTAATCATAATAATTAATTCAAATAATAATCATATAACTATTATTATTATTACAATGTCTGATACTATCCCATTATCATATGCACCCACCACCAACACATCATATACCAGTAGTAAAAACCATGAACAATATCATCAAGAAATCACCAAATCATCATTAATTAAATCATCATTACATAAAAATGTTTATGAATCATTAGCGGAAATTTATCTGATATTACCAACCTTAGAAATGTTAGAGAATGCATTTTTAAAGGATTTTATAACTGATAAAGAAATCTTTACCAATACATCCTATCGATTAATCAATCAATTTCAAATTATAATGAAATCATTTAAAGATAATCTTGAAAAATTTGAATTTTTAAAGAATTTAGTGGGGAATGATTTATTACCTGACTTAACTAATTTTTTAATATTATTTTCTAAGAAATTCGAATTAATAAATTGTTCAAAGGCAATTAATAGATTAATTATTGGTGTCCCGGCAACCATTGAACATTTAAGTACTCAAGTAGAAAGTTCAAGTCATCATACTCCACCACCACCAATAACTACAAATTCAAATTCAAATACAAATACAACAACAACATCAAGTGCAAGATTAGTGGCTGAAATAACGGGGAATTTTATAACGTTAATGGATGCCGTGAAATTGAATTATCGAGCCAAAGATCAATTACATCCATTATTAAGTGATTTAGTTATAAATCTTAATGATTTAATTGAAAATAGTAATCATAAAGTTTTAGAATTTTCTGGTAAATCAAAATTAGTTAATTGGTTAATTAAATTAAATAATTTAAATGATGTTGAAGATTTAAGTTCAACTGATTGTGATTTATTTTTAAATGATTTAGATATTGCTTATAAAGGATTTTATTCAAGTTTAGAATAAAATTATATAATAATTATTATTATGCATATATATATTTTGGTTGTTATCTATACAATTGAATCTATTTGTTCAGAATAATGTAAAACATTTGTAATTAATGATGATTTCTTTGATTCATCAATATCTATATCTATATCTATATTATCATTATTATTATCATCATTTTGTTTATCAAAATAGATATTACCATCTAAATCAAATCTCCAATTTGATATATTAAATTCATCTAATAAAATTTTTTGAAAATTTAAATCTGATTGTTCTTGAGGAAAATATAATAAATTTTTACAATTATTAATTGGTAAAAATTTATAAGTCTTTTCAATTGATTTTGAAATTTCAAATCTTAAGGCATGAATTAATGTATCAATAAAATGATTATATTCAATACATGGTAAATTATAATTATCATCTTGTTTTAATAATTTCCAAATTTTAATATAATTTCCTTCCATTAAATTTCTTTCTAAATTAATTGGAAATTGTAAATAAATATCCTTTTCAGTATTATATTGTGATGAATTATAAATTATTTCTAATTCAATATGAAATTTACTTATTAAACCTTGTGATAAAAGGTATAATAAATATAATGATATAATTTTTGTTGTATCAGTATTTAATTCATGTTTATGATAAATTTTTAAATTTGAATAAAATGGTTTTAATTGACTGAAATAATTTTCAAATCCATTATAATTATTGGTTAATAATGAACTTAATACTCCTATTTCGAGAATTCTTTGACTGATTTTTAAATCATTTATTTGATCTTTAGTTGATGTATTTGATAATAATGGTACTAATAAATTATGTTTAATTAATTCAATTCTAATGGGTGGTAAAATCTTTTGACATTGAGAGTAATCACCTTGTTCAAATGATTGATATAATTCAGTAGTTAACTTTTGTAATGACATTATTTAGATATATCTTTATATTTGATTATGGTTTAATAATTGTTTGGATATTTGTAGATTTTGATTGCCACTGAATTTTTTCTCAACGCCTAAATTTTGAAAGGTCGTGTAATTTTGATCAAATTCTTATTAATAGTAATGATATCAATTGATAAATTAATAATATGATATAACTATAATATAAATATATTATTATCATTATTAAAAGTATATATAAATATCTATTATTTAACTAAGAATTCATTATATAGTTAATGTGTATGTATTAAATAATACTAATATTTATTTATTCTTTTTAACTATGTGAAGGTCATGTGACTCTCGTTATAAAGAATTTTTTTTTTTTTTTTTTTTTTTTTAAATCAGAAAGAGATGAAGATGAAGATGAAGATAATTATAATCCTAATATATATATATAACCCAATATACATATACATATAATATATACAGATAACTAATGAAGTTCTTAACTACCAACTTTGTCAAATGTGCTATAAAAGGATGTCAATCCTCGACAGAGTCATTTCCATTAAAATATGAAGAATGCCAATTAATTCAAGAAGAACAAGATTATAATCCTGAATTTATATGTCATATGTTAGATAGATTAGATTGGGATGGAATATTAAAAGTTGGCCATGATTTAGGGAATGATAGTTTACCATCAACAAAACCAGAAGGTTTAGATCCAATATTAGAAGATGATCAAGCTATATTAAAAGATTTACATAGTTTATTATTAGAAACTCAAATTATTGAAGGTAAAATGATTTGTAAAAATTGTCAACATATTTATTATATTAAAAATTCAATACCAAATTTCTTATTACCACCTCATTTATGTTAGATAAGGATATTCATTCGTTCATTCAATAGCAATCATTCAATAGCAATCATTCAATATCATGCGTTGAAAAATGAATATTAATGATATTTTATAAATCATTTAAAGTATTTAAACAACTGTACCATAGATAAAAAGATATAGAAGTATATCACAATAAATTAATAGATAGCATTTTGTACATATAAACATAAATTGTAGTCTTAGTTTCCAAATAATAACTAACAATACAACATAATTTATTAAAATCATATTATTATAATACTAGTAGTTTATCCATCATATGATGCAGTATACTAATCGCAAATTCAAATTCTAATTGTTAAATTGAGGTTAGAGATGTAGAAGATTTCGATTTGGTCATGGTCATCCATTAAAATATTTTTTATACTTTGCTTAATTTACTTTAAGGGGACATAAATTTATTAACATTGAGGAGTTTAGTGATGATAGTGAACACGATGACAGTAAACATGAAGCGAGAGAGGATACTTATGTTAAGTCAACTCCGAAATTAGTGACAGTTCCTCGATGGGATTGTTATGATAGTTCAACAAAACGAATCTTTCATTGGGATTAGAAAAATTATTAAATTATAGATAATAGTCAATAAATAGATTTATTCATTATTATCTTCATTGTGTATTATACATATTATACGTATTATACATATGTATATATCTTTAACCAAATTGTTAATAATATAAAAAAAGAAATATTGATATTAATAATTATTTGAAAAATTCATTTATTAAAAATTAAAAAAAGAAATTTTTACAAATCCATTATTTATACGAAAATTAAAGTTGAAAGATGGATTTCTAATTTGTAATTTAATAATAGTGGGTATATATTGTTTCAAATATCATTGGAACTTATTCATTATACTATACATATATATATATATAAATATATAAATATAAATGTATAATAATTATTATCATAGTTAATTAATAATAATAATAATAATAATTGCTAAATTAAACTCCACAATAAACGACCCATTCTCTCTCCAAAACAAAAAAATCACCAAAAATTTAATTACTAAAAAAAAATTAAAAATTAAAAATAGACAGCAATTTATAATTATCAATCATTTTTATTATTAATATTAATCATATATTAATCAATTCATATATCTATCATTCGTTAATACTTATTCTTAACTGATTTGGTTTGTTTATTTATTTATTTATTTAACTTAACTTAACTTCCCATTTGCATTTATTTATTACACTTGTTAAAGTCGTCCCCCTTTCTTATTTTTTTTTTTATTAACAACTTCATTCATCATGGTACTATTTCACAGTAACACATCTTCAACCACCACTATAAACCCTATTAACGACGTGTTATCTGATCTTCAGTCTAACAATAATAATAATAACAATATTAATAATAGTCTACCTCTTGAATCTTCATCTTCATCTTCGGATCATAATCACCAAATTCAATCTCAAACTCCTGCCCCTCCTCCAATGATTAGATCTGATAGTATTACCACTAATGATTCTTCAATCCCAAGTAGACCACATTCGAGAAATAGATCAAGATCAATCTCAATATCAAAATTATTATCGTTTAATAATAATAATAATAATTCAATAAATAATAATAATGACACGATTACAAATAATAATGAAAAATCATTATATCAATCAACACCATCATTTATTCAAGATGCTACGAACTTTATGAAATTAAAAAATATCTTTAAATTAACATCATCAAATTCAAGTATTAATTCAACTCAATCTTTAAAACAACAGAATGATTCATCATATTTATCAACTCCAAAATCAGAACTAGATTTAGATAATTATTATGACGATGACAATAATAATAATAATAACATAAATGATTATAATAATAATAATACTGATAATCAATTATCACCTACGAGGGCTACTTCAGGTCGGAAAAGATCAGTATCTTCACCATCAGTTAAAATCCATAATAATTCAAATTTATCAAATCAAACTATTCCTGAAAATGATAGTTATGATCAAACAGTTTCAATATCTCAAACAAGTCAAAATTCAAATAGTGGTGGTATACCAAAAATAACTACTACAACTACAACAACAAAAACCACTACGACGACGACAACAACAACTACAACTCCACAATCAACAACAAAATCAAATGAATCAACAGTAGCAAACTCAAATTTATATTTTGCTTATCAAGGATTACCTCATCATCACACAACAAATGATAATCATCATCATCATTTACAAATCAATGCAGAATCAGTTACTAAACATGATGACATATCAATTTCTTTAAGGCATAATGACTCAGTATTTTCATTAACTGATTCAGGGGTTTTAAAACCTCCAACAAAAGCTTATCATAAACTTGAGGAAGATAGATCGGCAAGTACAACTCCAATTTCAACTCCAAAATTATCCCCTGCGATTCAACCATCTCCAAAAATATCTCCAAAAATATCTCCAATTGATGAACAAGAATCACTAGAGAATGATACAAAAGAATTTACTCCAACTCCTACTGCTGCTACTTCTACTTCACCATTTCAAAGAACTTTACGTAGAGTTGCTTCTGCGCCATTAGTTCATCGACTTTTAAATGATTCAATTAAATCTTCAACATCTCCTGAACATCCAAAATCTCATGAATTAAAAGATGAAGAATTTGATTTAAATAAACATATTGGAGAATTAAGTGATAAGTTTCAAGGTAATAGACCAAGAACTTATACTCAAGAAAGAATGTATTCTAATGCGGCAACAAAAATTGTTGATGTACAAGTCGGACCAGAATGTTTTGAAAAGATTAGATTATTGGGTAAAGGTGATGTTGGAAAAGTTTATCTTGTAAAGGAAAAATTATCTAATAAATTATACGCTATGAAGATTTTATCAAAGAAAGAAATGATTGAAAGAAATAAAATTAAACGTGCGCTAGCAGAGCAAGAAATTTTAGCTACTTCGAATCATCCATTCATTGTTACATTATATCATTCATTTCAATCAAATGATTATCTTTATCTTTGTATGGAATATTGTATGGGAGGAGAATTTTTTCGAGCTTTACAAACAAGAGAAACAAAATCAATTAGTGAAGATGATGCAAAATTTTATGCTGCCGAAGTTACAGCTGCTTTAGAATATTTACATTTAATGGGATTTATTTATCGAGATTTAAAACCAGAAAATATTTTATTGCATCAATCAGGTCATATTATGTTATCAGATTTTGATTTATCAAAACAAAGTGAAAGTGCAAAAAATCCTATGATTTCATTTAATAAATCTTCAAATCATACATTAAATAGTATAAATCCTAATCATAATCATCATCATGATGGTCCATCAATTGATACAAAGGCATGTATTGATGGATTCAGGACAAATTCATTTGTTGGAACGGAAGAATATATTGCTCCTGAAGTTATAAGAGGTAAGGGACATACTAGTGCCGTTGATTGGTGGACGTTAGGTATATTTATTTATGAAATGATTTATGGTACAACACCATTTAAAGGAGTTGATAGAAAAAAGACATTTACCAATATTTTGAAAAAGGATATTAAATTTATTGATCCTTCATTAACTTCATCGAATTGTAAAAATTTAATTAAAAAATTATTAATTAAAGATGAAGTTAAAAGATTAGGTTCAAAAACTGGAGCTTCAGAAATTAAAAATCATATATTTTTTAAAAATACTCAATGGGCATTATTAAGAAATCAAAAGCCTCCAATGATTCCAGTATTAACAAAATCTTCATCTTCTTCATCATCTAATTCCAAAAAATATGAAAAAATAATAGATAATGATGATTCAACCACTTTAACTTCATCAACAACATCTAATAATAATAATAATAATAAAGGTAGTGGTACAACTACCACCGCCACAGCTAAATCTAAGCTAATTGATTCCAATGATCCATTTGCAAACTTTAGTTCAGTGACTTTGCACTATGGGGATGAATCAATTCATGATTCAACTAATTTACAATCTCTGGTAGATGATAATGCATATACTAGTGTGGCATATACTATGACTAGTAATAGAAGTCCTTCAAAGCAAAAAGGATTTTTAAAAAGATAACAAAAAGAAAAGAAAAGAAAAGAAAATTTGACATTTTACATAGATACTGCATGCTTTTTTACTTTATATAGTATAAAAAAAAGAATTGACGATTATGCCCTTACTAGAGACGAAGTTTGTTATTGTAGGACTACAAAGATTTTTAATTTCTACTAAAAATATTTTATTTTATTTTAATTTAATTTAATTTTATTTTTTAGAATTTAACTATAAAACCCAAACCTATAGACATTTTTTTAAAATTTTTTTTTTTTTCTAAAGCATAACGAAGAACAGAAAATTATATGTTTTTTAGTTTAACATGGTACTAAATCAATAATACTTAACTTAACAGTTTCACATTGAGCACCAATTGATTCATCATATAAATTATAGAAATCACCGGATAAACATTGATAAAAGATATCTGAATCACCTAAGGCTAAATAACCATCAGCAGTAATTGACCAACCAGCAGCATAAATAGCACCAGCTTGAGGTGGTGGACCATCAAATTGAAATTGTCTGTTAGCAACAATAGATCCAACTCTACCTTTTGAATCTCTTAAAATTGAAGATTGTAAAGTCATTGATAAAGCATTAGGTGAAAGACATGCTTGTGGTAAACCATCAGTATCTGGTGTAGTAGCAGCATCAGTTGGATTTTGAACTTGACCATCAGTGATTTGTGAAGCACCAGAAATAGTAGAAGTAGTAAGAGTAGTTGGATTTTGAATTTGACCGTCACCAATTTGATTAACAGCACTTGCGGTAGTAGTAGTTTGATGCTGAATTTGACCATCACCAATTTGATTGATTACACTAGCAGTAGTTGCGGTTGTTGTAGTTTGATGTTGGATTTGACCGTCACCTATTTGATTAACGACAGATGCAGTGGTTTGATGTTGGATTTGTCCATCACCTATTTGATTAACAACTTGAACAACAGAACTAGTTTGATGTTGGATTTGACCATCACCTATTTGATTAATTATTTGAATAGTTGAAGAAGTTTGAGCTTGGATTTGACCATCACCTATTTGATCAACCCCTCTTTTGGCAACAGCTGAAGGAGCAGCAGATGCTAAAGTTACAATTTGGATACCAAATTGTTCAGCATGATCAGTTGAAGCACCTGAAGGATATGGAGCCGATGGAGTTAATGTGGAGAAAGGTTCTGATGGAACATAGTATGCAGCTGAGTTAGCAATCAAAGTAGTAGCGAGTGTTAAGATGGTTGAATATTTCATTGCTATTTATGTTTTGATTTTGATATATTATTTTTCTTTGATTTGATTTGATAAGAAAAGAAGAAAAAATAATTATTCAAAAAAATAAAACTTTCATGGCATCCAAGACCTTTTTATAATTGGAAAATCCCCCTTATTAAATCATTTAGCGAATTGATCCCGGATCAGTGAATGAATGACTCCTTGCATTCCATGTATAAACACATTGCTTGATTGCTAAGTAGGTTATATGAAAGAAATAGTTGATTTATGCTGGTGCATTATCCTTATTTGTAGATTTCATGATAGTATACTAGGGAAAAAAGAATTTTAGGGCCCATGGTAGTATATTGAAGAGATGGGGTTTAATGCTGGCCTGACTGTTCTAGGAAAATGATCCAGCATTATAAAAGTTAAACAAATACTTCCTCCTATACTTGTTTCATAAATGGCTGGCTAATGTTGGCTGCGAAAGAAAAAGGTAAATAAAAATATTATGTACAGGAAATTTCACCAGCCCCTTTTAAAGTACAAATTATATAGAAGAGCTAAAAATAGTTTATTGCTTACACTTATACATATAATAAATTATAACTAATTAATAGCACTACATCATTGTGCATTGGTTTATAGGGTTGTTTTTTGTTTTAATCAAAATGTTTTAATTAATTAATTAATTAATGATCGAATCTGGTACCTATTAAATTATCATTTCCAAAAAAAAAATAGTTGTGGATTGTTTGGAACTTTTAGGAAGTGACAAGCGATTATTAATAAGAAGAAGAATTTAAATAGATATAATCAAATAGTATACTAATTATTTGATAAATATTTATTTAATATATATATATATATACCCTAGCTCATTGTTTATTATTGGATTACATAAGCCTCTTCTTAACTATGAGAAAATTTTATATTACACAAAATCACTTTTTATAATTTAATTAAAACTGTAATCAATTTATTTTTTTTCTTTTTTATCTACTTCTTTTCTGATTTTTGATTTTTGAAAAGATTATTGGAGATCAACTTTTTTTATGGGATAATCTCTTCAATCATTAGATCATATTCTTTTAATCTTTGTTTCAATCTAGTAAATCAGTTACCATCAAAGGGTTTGGATGATTGATTTTATAATGATCGAAGCTAGTCCAATAATAAATTTAAACACGAAACTATTCGAAATTTCAAATCAATTGGTCTCGTAAATTAAAGTACTTAACGGTATTTTATCACTTCCTGCCCCCCTAAAGAACTTTAAAAAAATTAAACTATAGTTTAAAATTAGAAGCAGACAAACAAAAAGAATTTTAGGCCTCCTCGTTTTCGAAAAAAAAAATCAGACTTTTTTTTTTGACGAATAAAAATTAAGAACACGCTTCACATGAATAAGTTAGTTGGTGCCTCAAAAAAAAGTATAAATTTCAACGTAAATGTAAAGAATTGCAAGTTTGTGTATGTAATTCAAATATAAGATTTTAATTATAAACAAAGGATAGGAGATTGGTTATGACGCAAAAGAAATAAATACAATGAAGAAAGAAAATTAATAACAACCTCGCATTATAAACGAATTATTATGTTCTTCTTACAATAATAATAATATTAATAATAATAATTTGAAACAAGGGAATCTTAATTATAATTTTGATCAACTTAATCGTTTGATTAACTAAATAGATAATCAATATCTTGAGGTGAAAGTATACTGTAACATAACATTGTTTGTATACTATCGAAATGAAATTTTATGGATTGGGCATTAACGTACATGCAAACGCCGTCGGAAGACGTTCCGAAGAACGCATGAAAGGGTTCTCTCTAAGAATTTTAGAGGTAACAACTATTATTTCTATTACACAAATTCTTAAATCAAATAGGAGATATGGATTAATATAACTCTTAGTTCCTTGTGGCGGTATTGACTGAAAACAAGATCAACCATATATTCATATATATATAGTATAGAAAATCTTTTTTTTTGTCTTGATTTATATATATTTATATTTGTACCCTTTACGATTAAAAAAGAGGGGTAAATCTTCCCACTAACGAATAAGAAAAAAAAAAAAAAAAAAAAATAAAGACGTTTTAAAAAATATTTTATTTTTTTTTTATTTTTTATTTTTTATTTTAGAATTTTTTTGATCTACCTAATAAAAACAAAAGTTTATAATTTCTTTTTTTTTGAAAAACCTAAAAAATAAAACAAAAATAATTATACCGATCGCTCCCCTTTCATTTCAGGATTTTTTTTACCTCCTTACGAGAAATTTTTCTTTAAAATTATTTTTTTTGCTTTTACCGCTAAGTAATACTTCAATTAAAATATTCCCAGCTGTTAAAAAATAGTTTCTTTTCTGGTGGGGGAGTTTTTTATTCTTTCTTTTTTAGAAGTATTTTAAATTATTTTTTCACTTTTCATTCCTCATTCGAGATGACCTAGGATACAAAAAGAAAAGGTAACAATTAATCAGAGTCAAACTATTAGTAAGATTAATTACAATCATAGGATTAGAAGCTTATATAGGTATGAACTAAATTTGAAACCAAACTTCTCACTAGCTATCGCGAATCAAAAAAAATTTCTCCCTGATTTACAGTATTAAAATCTTTTTTGGTGCTGGTAATTATATTAGTGACGATCTCTAGTGCGGAAAAGTCCCCAACAATGAGATAATCTTTTACCGTTCTAAGAGAAAATGTCAATTAAGATCGCCCGACCTATAAGTAAGATGTGAAATATTTAGCCTCATGGTTGAATTCTTGGCTAAATTAATGTCAAGCGAGATTTTCACAATTGTTGATTTCTTATCTAATGTAAATAAACAAGTAATTTAACTAAAATTAAAATTAGCAAAGAAAACCTTAAGCCAAAACGAAAATATTACCTCGGCCGGAGATAATGGAATGTCCCGCTTCCTACAGATGAACTAACCACACAAGATGAAAGTGAAAAAAGGTCAGAGGGCTATAAAAAAATATAATGTAACCAATATCCATAACCTTTAAATAATAATATAAAATAAAGGGGAAAAAAAAGAAAATAAAAGAAGTGAAATACAAAGTAGTGAAAGAGAAAAAAAAACACAAGTAGAAAAATAGAAAATAATTTTTGAAGAGATTTGGTGACAAACCAGCAAATAACTTCTTGACAGTTTAGAAGAAAGTTAAAATTAATAAAAAGTCCGAAATGAATAAAAATGCATGTCTATTTGTTACCCCAAACTGTTAATTAACTAATAGCCCCACTAATGGTGTAGGCTAGAAATACTTATGCTTATTAATATAGTACCACGCACATAGAAGAAGAAATTAGAAGTCAAATCCGTGTAAAGAAAAGGTACCATACCTTTTTTTTCTTCTTTCTTCTCTATTGTCTTTTTTAATAAATAATAATAATAATAATAATAATAATAATAATAATAATAATAATAATAATAATAATAATAATAATAATAATAATTAATTAATTAATTAATTAATTAAATAACAATAATAATAACAATAGCAATATAATAATAACACAAATTTATTTTATAGTTAGGTGAAATTTTCATAATAATAAAAGAAAAAAAATAATAATAATAACAATAAATAATAATTAATGTAATACTAAAAATTTAAAATAAAAATAACCAAACATTCATCTTACATATGCTTGATGAACAAATGTGTACTGTTACTTTAAGTAAGAGAAGCTTTCTTTTATTATTTTTGGGTTTTACATAATTATATTTTTTTTTCTTACCGTTTTATTTAAATTGGTAATCGACCCATTTTACTTTGAAAAGGGCCAACTTTTGCGAGGAATGTGAGACTATAAAGTAATTGAAAATGTCGCTTCCCGAGTAACCAATCAACCAATGGAAAGGAGAACAATAATTACTCAAATGCTATCACCACCAATCGCTGATCCTTTTCCTTGAGTCTTTTTTGGTTTGTTTTGGTTTGATATCTTTTGGGGTATGATTTTTAGTTTAAATATGCTTATTCTTCTGAGGGAGATCAATGAGCCAACAAATTTTTTAGTGAGAATAAAAATTTAAAAAAGTTAAAAAAAAAAAAAAAATAATTAAAATTAAAAAAAAAAACTTGATAAACTTTAAATTCAAATTTTCCACAAGCTGAATATCGGTAGTGACAGCGGGTCGTGACGTCTTCATTACCACCAAATGAAATCAATAACACCGGTGGATTGAAATTTGTATAAATTAATCGAATAAAAGATCTCAACATAAATCATTTATAGGCTGCGTATACGTATACGTAGAAAGTATTCAAAGTGCTTATAGTAATATTAATTACTCTTAACACGACGGTGATCGAAAATAATAAATATTGATATCACAGAAAAAATAAAAATTAAAAATTAAAAATTTACTGGACCAATAAACTCTCCAAGTTTAAATTTTTGAATCTCATTACTTGCATTGGTTGTCTCTAATTTTTTTTAGGTCTAATTATTTTAACCGGGGAGCTAAAAAAAAAAGAAAATAGGAACGGGGTACCTTAACTTAGGGAAGGTAGAGTTAGATGATGGCACTTGAAACATTCAGATGCAGTGGGACCATGCCCATTTGATAGGACCCTCTGAACAAACGGGTGTCCTGCCTATGTTACATTAATGTTAACATCTTCTCACTTGTTCCTAAGGAATAGATATTAATAAAGACAAAACAAAAAATAATTAATCGACTTGCGACAAAAAAAAAAAAAAAAAAAAAAAAACTTGTTAAAAAATTATTAAAAAATGTCCTCTTCTCTCATATATCATATTCTTTAATGCA